>JBBBDQ010001776.1:2665000-2950580 GCA_037127315.1 Ascarosepion bandense
TGTTCGTTTATATTCCATTTGAGTAAGTACGATGTTCCATAGAAGTCATAACATGTTTCCATAAGAAGTTAACAAGCATTTTGGATTATCTCCTCTTAATCTCAGATAGAAATTATATATATTTGAAGTCACATTTAATTTCGATTTCTTAAATTTTCTTAAAAATGGCCATTTTCTTAATTTTAAGAAATTTGTAAACAAACAAAAATTTATTGATTTTTAAAATATTTCAAAAGATTTCCGACACTTTATTTTAGTAAAATTAGAAAATTGAAAGTTAAATTAAGCTGATTTTAAAAAAATATGACTTACTTATAGCATAAAAAAGTAATATACAATAAATTATTAACGATTGGTTGTGTTCATCTGATCGAAGGTTTGACAGATTCTTGACTGATTTGGCGTTGTCAGGTTGTACACATGCCCAAAACCAACAATTTTCATAAATCTAAGTGAAGGGAGAAAACTCTTAAATTATGTAACCGTTTCATAATAATGGCAATTTCATTCTACCATACATAAAAATAAGGTAAAAATATAATAAATTAAAAATTATTTAAAAAATAAATAGCGTAATTATATGTATTAATCTTTGCAGTTTTGGACTCATAAATTTTGTTTCCACTTAATTACTATATCACATCCAATAATCACTCCAATACAGAATTTTACACGATTTTAAACTATTATAAATTATTATAATTAAAATGTAAAAAAAAAATGAAAAAATTTTCGTAGAAATTCTTTATTCATCAGAAAAATTTTATTTCTTCAAACTATAATGTCCTTAATATTACTTATTTACAAAAACAATTAAAAGCTTTTCTAATTAAGTAATGTCATAGTTTTATTGGATTCATTATTTTTCAATTCGGAGCAGATTTTCAGTTAAATGGTACAAATCTGAAAAAAAGTAGGTGATTTGCAATCTCCAATGACTTCTACTTTTAACAAAAAAATAATTTTCATAAACCTGAAGTAAGTGGGGGGGGGGTAACACATTTTAAAATCGGACAATTATTTGATTTGTACAAGAATTTTCAAATTAATGTGTTTTCAACAGAAAAAATGCACAAAAAAATCAATGTTAAACTTTGTAGAAGGCAATGACGTAAAAATGTTTTGTTTACGTCATTGCCTTTTACAAAGTTTAACATTGCTTATTTTTTTTTGTGATTTTTTTCTGTTGAAAACATTTATTTTACACCCACTTACTTAATTTCATGAAATTTTGCACAGAACCTTATTTATTAAAATTATGTTTTTTGTTAACAGTTAGGAGTCATTGGAGATTGTAAATTGCTTACTTTTTTCAAATCTATATTATTTAACTGAAATTCTGCTCTGAATTGAAAAATAATGAATCCAATAAAACTGACATTACTTAATTAGAAAAGCTTTTAATTGTTTTTGTAAATAAGTAATATAAAATTATTGTTTGATGAAATAAAATTTTTCTGATGAATAATGAATTTTTACAAAAATTTTACATTTTAATTATAATAGTTTATAATAGTGTAAAATTCTGTATTGAAGTATTTATTGGATGTGATATAGTAATTAAATGGAAATGAAATTTAGAAGTCCAAAATTGCAAAGATTAATAAACTTTCAATTTTCTAATTTTACTAAAATACAGTGTCAGTAATCTTTTGAAATATTTTAAAAAATCAATGAATATTTGTTTGTTTACAAATTTCTTAAAATTAAGAAAATGGCCACTTTTAAGAAAATTTAAGAAATTGAAACTAAATAAGACTTACCAATCTATATAATTGCTCTCTGAAATACACCAGAAGTTTTTACTTAATGGAAATAATAAATTTAATCATTAAGCTTTTAATTAAATCTAAAATGAAATCTTCAAGAATGTTTTTTCATTTTAAACTCAAAAATTTATGCCGAAAAAGTGGAGATGCCTATATTAATCCTTGTGTATGAATATTCTAGCTTTATAATTTATTTTCTTTAGGTTACACTGTTCCTCTTTATATTGTGTTTCTGAGAATGTCTGTCCAAAATGAGTTCTTGTTTTAGGGTAAGGAGTTGGCTGAGCATATAGACGGGTTGTCAATTCTGCAAGAAGTTTTAAACTCAGATATTGTTGTAGCAGTTGAGAAAAATATGCAAAGTGCTGTAGCTGTGTCAAAATTGGAAGAAACTAGGAAGTCATCACGAGAGAGACAACAGCTAAAATGAAAGGGCTGAAAGAACAGGAATTATTTCAGAGAAGAGGTTTAGTTTGACATACGGGAGATGGAAAACTGAAGTTACAAGTGTTTGAGCAAAGTTAAAGAATGAATGTTCAGAAAAGGAGTTGCAAGATATGATGGACATTATTGAGGAGTTGAATCTAACATGAAAAGGTTGTAGAATGATATAAGCCAGAAAACAACACCAAGTCAAGAAATTCGAAGGTCAATGCGTGCATTGCTGTTACAGATTTGCTGGGGTTAATGAGGACATGCCTTGTTAAAGAGTATTTTGATGCTGAGTTAGAAAAATCAAAGATACAATTGCTACTCACCAAGGACTATGCTGAATCTTTATATGAATCCTCAACAACTGCACTCAGCTGCCATTCCAATCATCTCTCAGAGTCATCCAACATCTCAGTTAATAGAGCAGAGACAGCTGCAGAGTTGGCAGCAAAAAGAGCTGAAATTAATATGGAAGCCATCATTGATGCTCATCATTAAGAACTAAAAAGATTAGAGAAGCAAAAGAAAGTTGAAGTTATAGAGGCAAAGCTAAGAGGCACAAGAAAAGAATAGAAGGCACACTCCTCTTTGCGATGAGAAGACCTCATTTATTAAAAAAAAGAGAATCGAACTGTGAAAGAGGAAGCATCTTTAGTGCAGACCTTGCAGGAGGCAATGGTCCTTATGCGACTTCCAACTCCAGAACCCACAGTATTTTTTGGTGACCCTTTAAAGTTTATTGAATGGAGCACAAGCTTTAAAGCACTAGTAGAAAGATGGTGCTCTGACCCTGCAGATAAACTGTTTTATCTGCAAAGATACATCAATGGAGAAGCAAGATCCACCTTGGAAGGTAGCTTCTACAGGAAAGATGAGGAGGCCTACCAACAAGTATGGGACAAGCTGAATGCAAGATGTGGTCATCCTTTCATCATACATTGCTCGTTTAGGGAAAAACTGAACAGGTGGCCAAAGATTGGTGCACATGAATACCTTAAGCTTAGGGAATATGGTGATTTCCTACAAATCTGCAGCAATGCCATGCCCCATATTAAGAGTTTGCAGATACTGAACAACTGTGAAGAGAATCAAAAGATGTTGAGGAAACTTCCTGATTGAATTACATCGAGGTGGAATTTTACAGAATAGCTAGATGAATCCAGGGACTACCCAAGCTTCCAGGAATTTGCTTGCTTTGTCATGAAGGAAGCATGCATAGCATGCAACCCCCGTCCCCTTACTACTTACATTAAAGTCCTTCGAACAAAGGTCACCTTTCAAGTATCCCAAGGCAAATACCCTTACCACTGATATGAATGATGAAGATGTTTTAAATACTTCAGCCAAGTCCATCATCTGTATCAACTGAATCCACTTATTCAGGATGATATACTAAGAGTAGAAGAGGTTGAAGAATGCACCTGGACCTATTGATTTGAGGCACCAAATAATTCTTCCAAGAGACAGCCTTATCACCCACCTCATCCTTGCACATTATCATGAAAAGGTACAAAATCAAGGCCGTGGACAAACACTGAATGAACTCAGAGCCAATGGGTACTAGATAATTGGTGGTAGTAGAGTGGTTGCAAAATACATAAGGCAGTGTGTCCCATGTAGAAGATCTCATAGACCAACGGAAGAACAACCGATGCCAGATCTTCCAGCTGACTGTATCAATCCTTCACCACCATTCACCTACTGCGGTATGGACTGTTTTGGCCCACTCCATAGTAAACAAGGTCGCAAAGAATACAAACGGTATGGTCTCCTCCTGACATGTTTGTGCTCCAGAGCAGTTCAACTTGAGATGTTAAATGACATGACAACAGACGCCTTCATTAATGCCCTATGGTGTTTAATTGCCATCTGGGGAGTTGTGAGACATATCCGATCAGACCAGGAATCTAATTTTGTTAGGGCAAAAAATGAATTGGAAAGGGCATTGAAGGAGATGTACAAGGAAAGAATAGCTGCATACCTAGCAGATAAACAACATGATTTCAGTATGAATGCACCAAGCTCAAATTATGCTGGAGGCATATGGGAATGACAAATCAGGACAGTGAAGAATGTACTCAGTTCTCAGACACAGTGCTGGAAGAATGGATGATACTTCTTTAAGAACCTTTCTCTATGAATCTATGGCTATTGTAAACAATTGCCCACTCACTGTATGCAATATCAATGATCCCACAAGTATAGAGTCATTGACACCCAACCACTTACTTACTATGAAGTCCTCCATTCCAATGCCTCCACCTGGTGTTCATCAGGGAAGACTTGGATGCTAGAAAATGTTAGCGACGAGTACAATACTTGGCTGAACAATTCTGGGGCAGATGGAGGAAAGAGTATCTTACTAACATCACTCAGACAGTGGTAACATACTCCAAGATGAAATATGCAAGCTGGCAATATCGTAATTGTCAAGGAAGAAGAACTTTCTCGTAATGAATGGAAACTTGCTAGAGTTTTGAAGCACATCATGATGAGGATGGCCTGGTGCAAAGAGTCAAACTTCAGATGGGAGAGCGAAAGATAGGAAAGCAAGGAGAATGTTTAATGTGGTCATTCTTGTTGAATTTAATGAAGATTTAAGGAAACTTAAGTGCATCCAGATCATTCCTAATTGACATTTTAATGATCACTTATGCACGGATCATTATGGATTATTCAATTTGACCATGTTGCCAGGTTGCCTTGAAGTGCAATGGCAGCATTTGTGAAAATTATTATTGATTCTCTTGAAGAGATTACAATGGTGATTTGGTGGTAGTGTAGCTGCCGTCATTGTAAGTGATGGAGTAAATGTGTTGCTATGACAACAAGAGGCTGGTAGGTGCTGCTT
The DNA here is from genome assembly GCA_037127315.1 of Ascarosepion bandense. NCBI lineage: Eukaryota > Metazoa > Mollusca > Cephalopoda > Sepiida > Sepiidae > Ascarosepion > Ascarosepion bandense. The sequence continues at coordinate 2,670,053 of JBBBDQ010001776.1, forward strand.
TTCCTAAGAAAAACAAAACTTTTTTTATTATTATTTATCTAAATTTTGTTTACACTCCTTTCCTAATGTTTGGCTATGATACAAGTTAAACAAATCATCTGCTTGTATTAAATTGTCGCAATACATTGTGTGGCCTTTAGCCCTGGATTAGTGAGAGACAAAGGACAAAGAGAAAAAGCAACATGGTGTGATAGATGACAGACATTGTGCTGTCGTCAAGAGTTTAAAACCTACAACTGGTCTACCAGGCGAACACAGTAATTGTTTAATGACTTTAAATATTGTTAAATATGTAAATAAGGAATTTATATCGATTTCTTTCATGTTTCCTCATATTTTATTTAAGATGTATTATTTTCCTTGAATCTGTTTGTAACCGTCTTTGTTGTATGTTATGTTTAATGTAGTTTTCACGGTATTACGAAACTCCTGAATAAAATCATGGAAACATCAGTATGAAGCATGAACCTTATTTTGTTGACCAGTGTAGTTACAGCATTATTAAGGGAAAAGATCAAAGTATTTAGTATTTTTAATTATTTTTTTACCCTTCCTAACACGTTCGAAATTTTGGTAAAAACAAATCTTGTTTTGATTTTCGTTAGCAAGTAACTAAATCGTTAGAGTTTACAATATATAAATGTAATATTACTTAACTCAAATATTTTTTTCCGGTGACAAACAAAACACATTATTTTGAGAATTCTTGCAAAAATAAAATTAAATGTTAGATTTTAGTTAAAATTTGAGGATTTATTCACAAATGAATGAAATTTTGAAATTATTATTTTTTTTAAAAATTGTGGCAAAAATATTTGTTTTTACATCTGTTACCTCTGCCCTTCACGTAAATTCATGAATTTTTAAAAATTAAATTTTGTTGGAAAAATTGGTTTTATTATTTAAACGCAGAGCTCATTGGGGAATGTAAATCATCTATTATTATTATTTTGCCTTTGTTTCCAAAAATCTGCTCCCAATAGTAAAATAAAAAATGCAATAAAATTATGTCATTATTTAATTACTTTTAACTACTTAGATAATATATATTAAAAACATTATAGTCTGAAGAAAAAAATGTTTAATAAATAATGAAATTTTAAAAGAATTGTTTTCATTTTTTTTAGTTATAGTAATTTATAAAGTTTCAAAACTATTTTTAAAATTCTTCAAAGATTTGTTGGCATTAGTTATTAAGTGAAGACTATATATTCATCAAAAATTGAAAAGTTTAATACAAATCTTATTTTTGCAAGATTTTTGAAATAAGAACTTGTGTTTACAAAAGTGTTTATTGCTCAAGAATGGCCGAAAAATGGAAAAGTTTTTTCGAAAATCTCAAAATGTTAGATTCCAACAGTATAATTTCCGTTTGAAATACACCAGAGCATTTTGCTTACTGGAAATAGTAAATTTAATCATTTAGCTTTCAATTAAAACAAAAATAAAAGTTTCAAGAAAACTTTTTTATTTTTAAAAATTCAATTTGGAAGTTATCAAAAGTGAGAAACTAATTTGTTTCCAGTGAAAGACACATTAATTTGGAAATTCTTGCAAAATCAAATAATTACCAGATTCTAATGAATCTTTCAGGACTTATTCACAAATGAATGACATTATTTTTTAAAAAGAAACATGGTAAATTTTTTTCTTACATCAGTTATTCATCACCTCCACTAATTTTATGAAATTTTTAATAATTAAATTCTGCTTGCAGATTTTGTTTCATTAGTTAAATGAGGTACTCTTTGTCTTTGTCACTTTCTCAAAAATCTACTCAAAATAGTAACATAAAAATGCAATAAAATTCTGATATTATTTAATCAGATAAGCTTTTAAATGCTTTTATAAATAAAATATATTAAGGACATCATTGTCTGAGGAAAATATTTTTTTCGATGAATAATAAATTTTTACTAGAATTGTTTTCATGTTTTTATTTTTTAATCATAAAAAATTATATTTCAAAATCTTGAGAAATTCTTCAAAGCCCTCTGCTGTTAGGTTATTAAGTGAAGACTATATTTACTAATCACAATCTGCAAAGGTTAATATAAATCATCATGCAGAAAGATTTTTAAAATAATTAAAAAATTTTTTCTGTGTAGAAATGTTTTATTTTCAAGTAAGGTATTTCCTATGTTTCAAAATTCAATATGCATTGCAAATCAACACTTAAAAATTTAAAGTTAGTTTTTTAATTCCTAGTTTCTTCATTTTTCAAATTGTAAATGTAGGTATTTCCACTAATTCATGATAGCAAAGGTTTTAAAAAGATGAATTAAAGAAGAAAAATCTTTCATTTTAGCTTTAATTGCATTGAAAGATTTTCACAATAAAACTTAATTGTTTTTTTTTTTAAATTTGGGGAAGTTTTTTTTATCATGTTTGGTCATTTTTCTTTTTTTTTATCGAAAATGCAATACCTAACATTTAAAATTAACTTTTAATAATGAAAAATGATATGCACCCTGCTTTTACCCTACACTCCAAGTCAGACATGATTTGTTATGAATTTATCATAATAATCTGATGTTTGGAGTAGAAACCATAAGTCAAAACAAGAATTCTAAAACAATCCTTGCACCTGATCATTTGATGATCATATTAAATCCAATTTAAATTTTAGAATTGATATCAGTCAGAATAAACTGTATAATGTGTCAGATTTAAATACTAATTCATCAGTATTTCTGCTTGCTTTTTTGTGCTAAAAAGTTTAGTTGTAAACAAATGCCTTTAAATTAACAAAATATATGTGTTCAATCAACATTTTCATATATTTTTCATGATTTTCTGTGCATCTTCAAGAAAAGTTTTGAATATGAATTTTTTAAAAACGTATTTCAAAACTTTATATACTATGTTTTGCTTCCTCCAGTACTGAATTTATTTCTTATTTTGCAGTTTCCATCTTTGAGTGTTCCTGAAACCATGAGGAATATAAGAATAAAGACATTCTTACGTTGTGAAATTCATGGCTGAGGATTTACTTTTAAATGGTGAGACGTAACAGGACATGGATAGAGATAACAGATTTCCTTTGAAATCTCTAGTTAAAAATATATTTTCCATGAATTCAAGTCTAAAAACAAACATGTAAACTCAATCTGGAGAGAAACATTTCCACTGTGAAATCTTGTATAAGTTTTTCCTAAAAATCATTACTGTCAAAACACATGTTAACACATTCTGGTGAGAAACCTTTCCACTGTGAAATCTGTGAATATAAATTTTCTCAAAATACCCTTCTCAAGAGACACATATTAACACACAATGGTGTGAAATCTGTGGATGTAAGTTTACTCAAAATTCAAATCTCAAGAGACACATGTTAACACATGCTGAAGAGAAACCTTTCCTCTGTGAAGTCTGTGGATGTAAGTTTTCCCAAAATTATTTTCTCAAAAAAAATGTTAAAACACACTAGAGAGAAATCTTTCCACTGTGAAGTCTGTGGATGTAAGTTTTCCCAAAATTCTTCTCTCAAAAGACACATGTTAACACACACTAGAGAGAAACCTTTCCACTGCGAAATCTGTGGATGCAATTTTTCCCAAAATTCAAACCTCAAGAGTCACATTTTAACACACACTGGAGAGAAACCTTTTCACTGTGAAATCTGTGGATGTAAGTTTACCCTAAATTCATCTCTCAAAAAACACATGTTATCACACACTGGAGAGAAACCTTTCTGCTGTGAAATCTGTACATGTAAGTTCTCTCGCAATTCATCTTTGAAACAACATATATTAACACACACTGGAGAGAAACCTTTCCACTGTGAAATCTGTGGATCTAAGTTTACTCTAAATTCATCTCTCAAAAAACACATGTCATCACACACTGGAGAGAAACCTTTCCACTGTGAAATCTGTGGATGTAAGTTTTCTCAAAATTCGTCTCTCAAACAACACATGTTAACACACACTGGAGAGAAACATTTTCACTGTGAAATCTGTGGCTATAAGTTTTCCCAAAATTCATCTCTCAAAAGACACATGTTAACACACACTGGAGAGAAACCTTTCCACTGTGAAGTCTGTGGATGTAAGTTTTCCCGAAATTCATCTTTCAAAAGACACATGTTAACACACACTGAAGAGAAACCTTTCCACTGTGAAATCTGTGGATGCAAGTTTTCCCAATATTCAAACCTCAAGAGTCACATTTTAACACACACTGGAGAGAAACCTTTCCACTGTAAAATTTGTGGATCTAAGTTTTCACAAAATTCACACCTTAAGAGTCACATTTTAACGCACACTGGAGAGAAACCTTTCCACTGTGAAATCTGTACATGTAAGTTCTCTCGCAATTCATCTTTGAAACAGCACATATTAACACACACTGGAGAGAAACGTTTGCACTGAAATCTGGCTCTAAGTTTACCATAAATTCATCTCTCAAAAAACACATGTTATCACACACTGGATAGAAACTTTTCAACTGTAAAATCTGAACATTTTAGTTTTCTCACAATTCATCTCTGAAACAACACATTAACACACACTGGTGAGAAACCTTTCCACTGTGAAATCTATGGATGCAAGTTTTCCCAAAATCCGTCTCAAAAGATACATGTTAACACACTGGGAAGAAACATTTCTTCTGTGAAATCTGTGGATTAAACTTTTATCAAACTATACGTCTCAAATGATACATATATATACACACATGGGAAATAAATGTATTTGAGCAAGTTGTCTAAATATACAAATCATAAACAACACTAAGTAATATTGGGAATTTCCCCATTTTAATTGGTAACAATATTGTGGTGTCGGTGAGAAGAAAGGAACACAATCACAGATGAAAATGTTATAAACTTGTATTTACAGGAAAATAGAGAAAAGAAGAAAGGATAGTCACTTGCAAACTGTCGGGTTTGCGGAACTTATCTGAAAGATGTGTCCTTTTAACAGTTTATATTTCCTGTGTCCTTATAGCTGGGTTGAAGAAATAGAGCCATGACTTCTGTGCTTCAGTTGCTGTCAAATCCCCTCACATCTCCTGGGTCTTGATGATGGAGTGCAAATGGGGACGTCTTGTCTGTAAGTTCCCAACAAGCAAAAGAGGAAGGGAGTTTGTAATACCTTCTCCCGTGAAGAGTTTGTTGAAAATCTAAAAAAGTAGCCCATGATTGGTTGTTTTTCATCCAATCACGAGGCACCCAGTTGGTGACCCATAATAATTTCTATATTCTACCTCAAAACAAAAATGCAATATGAAACCATTGCAACATAATCTTTCACACAGTACAGTTGATTTTTTAAGGCAAAAATAGCCAAGGATGAAAAGTTCACAGAAAAGTTGATTTTTTTTTTTTTAAGTGTTATAATATAAAATGTAGGAATGAAGATTTGTTTTCACAAGGAACTCCAACTTTGAAAGAAGTGAGTGTTGTATTTTATTTTGTATGTAAAGAAATTCTTACTTGGGTGCATTAATAGTACTACAGAAATTTCATCCTTTCAATCATATAGTACAAAATCATTAACACTTGTTTTCTTTGTTCAGTAACATGTACCCTATAAGCTAAGGTATGTGAAGACTATAAGTTTTAAATAGAACTGACTTTAATAGTATATATAGGGATTATTGGGAGAGTTTTTACTACCTTTTAAATTTTTTTCGTCCTTTTGGGATATTATTGTAACAGATGCACCCTTAATATCTGGTACATCATTAGTGACTTTTGATTTTGCAACATCAATTTTCCTATCCCACACTCCCTTCGAGTCTGGCATGATTCTAGGATGGTGGGCATGAGTTAATGATAGTTCTAGAGGATATAGCAGTTTGATAGAGTGGATCTGAACAGACCCGTCACCTCTTTTGACTTTTACAGAAGGAATCTTCTTGTCGTCACCGACAATTAACTCCAAAACTCTTCCCGGCAACCAAAATGGTCTAAACTTGGCAGGATTCTTAACAAGAACCACATCAACAACATTGATTCGATTGTGAAAACTGGCCTTGTGCAAATCTTTACACTGTTCCCTCAAGCTCAAAAGGTAATCTTGATACCAAAGTTCGTGGAATCTAGTCAGCATAGAATCACAAGTTTCAATGGATTTTAACACATTTAATCTTGAAGTGGGGTCAGATTTCTAAACATCCTGATCATCCAATTTCAATACAAGTCCCAAATTAGCATTAGGATGGAGAAAACAATTAGGAGTTATTACTTCAATGTCTGATTCCGAAGAACATCTATAAGTGAGAGGTCTTTGATTTATAGCACTCTGAACATCTGAAATTACAGTAAGGAGATCAAAATAACTAATTCGGGAATGCCCAATTGTTTTACACAAACATGATTTGATAATCCTGATCATATGTTCCCATGTACTCCCAACCCAAGCAGCATAAAGAGGCATTCTGATGTGCTTAATATTGTACACTTGGAAGTGTTCATTGAATTCAGAGGAGGCAAAAACTTCCTCTATGAAGGATCTGGCATTATCGCTGTAAATATGAGATGGGATTCCATGTATATTAGTAAATCTAAGCAGAGCCAGAATAAATGAGTGAGTACTCATGTCTTTAACCAACTCTATGTGTACAGTTCTAATGTTGAGGCAAGTAAATATAAGAATGTACATTTTGCTAACCCCTTTGTCACCCTTTACCCAAACATGTCCAGTATAGTCAATCCCAGTATGTAAAAATGGTTTAATGAGATTCCCTTAGTGTTTAGGCAGATTAGTAACCTTAGGATACCTGAATGCAAGGTTATTGAATTTTTGGCACAAGACACACCTAGAAATTACCTTTTTGACAGCTTGTCTCGCCCTGGGTATCCAAAACCCTGAAAGACGGATTTTGCTTAAGATTGAATGAATTCCCAGATGTTTACATCTTTTGTGGTATTCCACAATCCTAAGTTCAATCAAATCATGATCCTTAGCCAACAAGACAGGATTGATAATTTCATAATTTCAGGTAGTAACTTTACCTATTTTACCCTTAGTCCTGATTATCCCCCCCTTTCATCTATGAATAAGTTTAAATTTTTTAACAACTCAGGTACTTTTTTACCTTGAGGAGATTGAAGGTAAGCAAGTTCTGTAGGAAAGCTTTGCTGCAGCATTACCTTAAGTAAATAAATTTTAGCACAATTACTAGGATCCGGATCCACATGTTTTAGTTTATTTCGGATTTTAAATATAATGGTAGTAACATTAATCAATTTATTAAAATCTGATTATTTATCAAAGGGTATCACTGGCTGAGGTTCAGCATTAGCTACAGTGAAATTTAACGAGGTAAACTGTACAATGGATTTATCTTTTGAACTTAGGCACTGAAGTTCACTTGGTGGCCATTCTATGGGATTTTTGTTGAGCTATTCAGGTCCTCCCCTTGTGAGCAAGTCGGCAGGGTTCTGGTCAGTAGGAACATATCTGAATTTTACAAGTAAAGATTTCTTTTCTTTCAGTTCCTCAATCATTTATTGAATGTCCTGTAGTCTGTTTCTCACAAACTGGTTCTTGGTTTTAATGTTGTCAGACAAAAGCCATGACAACACAACCTGTGTATCTACTGCTATGACTACATCTCTGATCTTGATTCAGGAGTAAGCTTTCAACAGAGACAGAAAACACTTGATCCAAAAACACAGCCAACAATTCAAGCGTGGGTAGGCTTTTAGGCTTCATAGGAGCCACCTTAGCTTTTGAAAATAACAGGTGGGACTCGCCATTCTGTATGCTATAAACTTCAAAATCATAAGCCTTTTAGAGGAATCACAAAATATATAAAGATCAGCAGGGCCATCTTCACTGATTACAAATCTAGGGAATTGCAATGAATCCAGCTTGGCAAGGTCACGTGATAAGACAGACCATATGGTCTGAAATTCTTCTGACACAACATCATCCCAGTCTAATTTTTGAGACCACAAATCTCTCAAGAGCATTTTGTTTCTGATAGTAACGAGTAAACACAAAGATAGTGGGTCGAAAACCCTTGCAGTTTGGGCTAATATACCTCTTTTAGTATTAACAGACTGGTCAATAGGTTACCCTGAAATCTGAAGAGTGTCTTCTCGTGTGGAATATTTATACCCTAAAACTTTTTCGAGTTGACAACCATGTTCTACAAATTTCTGATCTTTTATCATTAAGATTTTAAGTTTCTCACAATTCGTATTCCATGATCTAAGGTTAAAATGACCCTTTTTCATACGATATTTCGCCGTTGTGTATAGGTCTGATAGCATGTCAACAGTTACCAGTTTTGATTAGGTTGTCCACATAGAAATTTTTCTTTAACATGTTAGTGCAGTTATCAGCAGGAAACATACATGCATGGTGTTTTATTATAAAATTCAAAACGAAGGGGCTGGAATTAAATCCAAAAATAAGTAGTATATCTAAAACAAACCAGCCTATTCCCTTCCTTCATAAAAAACAAAACCTGTTACAGTCCTTGATAGACCCGATTTTGATCATAAGGAAAGCCTTACAAATGTCTGCTACCATCACATATTTATTAGACCTAAATAGCAACAACTCTAACATATCTCCTATTAAATTTATGCCAGGGTAAGCAGCTGTAGAGGATTTTTAGTCCTTTACAATTTATATTACGATTCGTCCAACAAGAAAAAGAAAAATAACTCCAATTTGTAACCAATAAACTAAAATATATTCAATAAACAAAACAAGTAATAGCAGTATACATAGAGTAAGAGGAAATTGTTGTTCCCCTTTAGCTGTTTGTCGACCAAAGTAAGATGTAGGAAATTTCTTTCTGAAAAGGTTTGTTACAATTGTTAGCCAGATTTGCATGTAAGAACAAATAACAAAAAAAATACAGTTATTTTGAATGTAACTGTAAGTGATACAAATTTTGGTCAAGAGTTCAAAGATCAAAAGTTCTTGATGAAAATGTTCAGACAGAAGACAATGTTCTGTGTCTGTGTGTGGGTTAGGCAAGGAATGAGTAGAGAGAGAGAGACTTACATTTAGTGTAGTCTTTTAGCCAGCCTGTGGGTCTACTGACAAGCTTGCGAAAGTCTGCCATTTTATGGGCAGAGAGTGGATCAAACAGCAAGTGTGGAACAAACTTTCTTTACATAAGAAAAATATGTAATTGGCTAAAAATTAACCAATCATCATCACACACGTGAGAGTTGCTCCAAAGCCGAAAGATTAAAGGCAACTGCGATTGCTAAATTGTACTAGAGAAGAACAGTAGTGATTTATTACCCAATCGCAGAGGAGTAAATGACATGGACAGAATGTGGGTAAGAAAAACATGGCAACCGCTATAATACGCCCCCTCCAGATTAAAAAAAGAGAAAACATTTTTTTTTAATATGTACAATACTGCTTGAATCTGGAAGGCCAGTGGACCCTCCTTCCTTTTCTTGTAACTTGTTGATCTGGTGTTGGATTCGGTTGAGAACTACCAGTTTTTATTTGTGATGATGCTGATGATGATTGAGTTTAAATAGCACTCCGCTCAATGTGCGCTGGTTTAAGACGATTGATCGAGATGTTCAATTGATCACTATTGAGCTGGACGGTAAAAAATTTGGTATGTTGAGAGAGAAGTCGAAATGGGCCTGAGTAGTTGGGTGTCAATTGCTTCTTGGTGAAGTTTTGTCTTACAAAAACAAAATCACAAGTATTTAGAGAAGAAGGAATATAGATGTCCTTTGTCTGGAAATGAGTGGGCATAAATGGCAAGGTTGACATCTTGATACTGAATAAATGTTGATAATGGCTCTAGAGTTGAATTTGCGGTCAGAAATTGCCCTGGCACAAGGTTCAGATGAACAGTGTAGATCTTCCTTAAATAGAAATCGAAGTGACAACATAACTAATGGTAAATTCTCCATCCAGGATTGGTTGTTCTCACAGTTGGAGCTAGTTAACACAGCCTTTAATTGCCAGTGGGAGCATTCCACAAAGCCATTGGCACATAGGTGATATGCTGTGGTTGAAATGTGCTTCACCCCAAGAAGATTAAGAAATTTCTTAAATAACGTAGACTGAAATTGAGGACCGTGGTCTGTCGTTATTACTGATGGGCATCCATATACTGAAATCCAGTCTTTCAATATTGCCTTAGCGACAGACTTGGTGGTTGTTAATTGAAGTGGGATTGCAACAGGCCACCGCGTTAATCTATCAATGATAGTAAGGATGTACTGGTATCCATGTACTTCGGGTTACGGACCCACTAAATCGACATGAATATGAGAAAAATGACCATGTAGTGAAATTCCCTGGTGGGGATTTAGTATGCCAATGTATTTTCGTATGCTGGCGAACAAGGCAACACTGAGTCCCATGCTTGATATCGACATTCATGTTTGGCCAGACAAGACCTTCACAAATAAGGTTGGTCATCATTTTTCATCCAGGGTGAAACATAGAATGAAAATGGTCAAAAATTTGTCTTTTCATTCCAACAGGAACTAGGGGTCTGGAATGAGAAGTGCTGACATCACATGCAATTGATTTGTCACTGAAGGGCACAGGACGTTGCTCAATTTTTAACGATGAATCTTTCACTAAATCCAACAAATTTGTCTCCCTTTGTTGTGCGTTGGTGATATTTTTGAGATCTAGTTTTTCTTTAACAGCATTAAGTAATGACACTCTTGAAAGGGTGTTGGCGACGGTGTTGTCATTTCCTTTAACATACCAAATGTCTGTTGTGAACTGTGAGATGAAGTCTAGGTGCCTGTAGACACGGGGATTATACTTGTTTGTTTTTGCATGAAGAGCAAAAGTTAAAGGCTTATGGTCAGTAAAAACTGTAAAGTCTCGGCCTTCTAAAATGTGTCGAAAATATTTTATTGAAATGTAAATTGCTAGTAACTCCTGTGAGAAAGTACTGTGTTTTTTTGTGTTTTTGGGGTCAAAAAATTGTAGAGGATTTATAGTCCTTAACAATTTATATTACGATTCGTCCAACAAGAAAAATAAAAACAACTACTCTAATTTGTAACCAATAAATTAAAATATATTCAATAGACAAACAAAACAAGTAATAGCAGTATGCATAGTCAGAGGAAAGAGTTGTTCCCCTTTAGCTGTTTGTCGACCAAAGTAAGATGTAGGAAATTCTTTCTTACGCTGAAAAGGTTTGTTACAATTGTTAGCAAGATTTTCATGTAAGAACAAATAACATAAAAAAAGTACAATTACTTTAAATGTAACTGTAAGTGATACAAATTTTGGTCAAGAGTTCAAAGATCAAAAGTTCTTGATGAAAATGTTCAGACAGAAGACAATGTTCTGTGTCTGTGTGTGGGTTAGGCAAGGAATGAGTAGAGAGAGAGAGAGAGACTTACGTGCAGTGTAGTCTTTTAGCCAGCCTGTGGGTCTACTGACAAGCTTGCAAAAGTCTGCCATTTTATGGGCAGGGAGTGGATCAAACAGCAAGCGCTGGACAAACTTTGTTTACATAAGAAAAATATGTGATTAGCTAAAAATTAACCAATTGCCATCACACACATGAAAGTTGCTTGAAAGCCGAAAGATTAAAGGCAACTGCAATTGCTAAATTGTCCTATACAAGAACAGTAGTGATTTATTACCCAATCGCAGAGGAGTAAATGACATGGACAGAATGTGGGTAAGAAAAACAGCAACCACTATACAGCTTCATTTAGAGAATATTTCCCTTCAGTCTTCAGGGAACAGTTAAAAATGGGTCTAATTTTTGTGGTAGTTTGCTCATCCATCTTGAAGACAGGCCTATGGAGTATCCAAACCTGTTTTGAAAAATCCTCAGGTACCACCTCAATATGTTCAATGATACCTTCCTGCTCTTTCTGATGGAAAACCTCAACACAATGAGTAATTTTTGTTGCTCGAGCTTGTTAACTACTCTGTTCAAAACTGAAAGAGCAACTCTGTGATTGGAAGGCACAGACTTTCTTTTGTCCTCATGCCAGGGGAGTTTAATGTGATAAGAGTTATCTCTGAATTCAATGGATTTTTCAAATTCCATAATTTTATCTTTATCATAATTACAAATATCACCATCTTCCAGAGATATACCCAGAGAATCTACATCAAACATTTTCTTTAAATTCCTTTCTACTTGAGTTTCCTCAAAAATTTCAGCAAAGGGGTCAGCGTAACAAAATTACAAAATTCACTCTAGTGTCTGAGCATGTAGAATATTTAGACACTATTGCATGATAGTTGTGTTGAAAATCTTTACTTTTTTAGGGGTATTTTGATTTTCATATAAAAAATGTTGGCAGTTGCCTAACGGAGAAATGCCTGTAGGAAACTCTCAAGCAGAGCCCTTCATGCAGTCCACCATGTTGATGTTCTTCATAAATTGAATTACATTAAAGACCATGAACCCTAATATCATTTTTTTCTGTGCAAAAAGGCTAGTTTGTAATTTAATTTAAGTAACTTATTCTTAACAGTTTTAAAGTTATCGAATCTTAAGTTCATATCGAATTCATCATTGATAAGGTAGCGGCAAGGAATTACCCTTATTTACTTCAATCCCCAATATAACTTGGTTTAATTTTTTCTTTTTAGACTCTAAAAAGGTTTTTACATCGTATTCCACTGGAGAGAGGAAAGATCTATAGCACCCTAATTTTTCAAAGAGGCAGTTCAATTTGTATTTACATTTCCCTTTAAAGACAGTAATTGACACTATCGGTAAAATATAAGGCTGTTCCCGTGTGCCACTGTTGGTACACACATGCGCAAAAGTAGTTGAACTGTTTCCACTCTTATCTGCTTTATCACAAAGGGTGGGTAATGTGGCCTCGGGATTTGCAATTTGCACATTTTCGAGATAATTTATTTGCTTTGCCATAGCAGTCTTTCGTTCTATGACTAGCATATGTACAAAAAAGGCACAAGCCCTTCTCCTCACACCTAGAACGTCTCGACTCAAGGGAGGAATATTTTGAACAATGCTTCATGGTGTGCCCATTGATGTTGCAAAATCTACAATGTCTGGTAATTTTGCTAGATTTTGTTGCAAACTTTTCCAATGTTGGGAGATTTTTCTTTGCGTTGTTGTTCTTAGTATAATTCCCTTCCTGCAACTTGAAATTGTCTTGGTAGGAATTAGGATTTCTTTTAAAACCTGTTTTAATTTAGGTTTTTATAAACTTGTAACTATCAAAAGTCTGATTGATTTTCGGGTAGTTACTGTCAACTTTTCGGATTAATTCTTTTTGAAGATTTGAGGGTAATTTTGAAAAAATTATATGGCTAATTAGTTCATAGCCTGGAGTGTTTTCTTCAAAAAATTCCAAATTATATGAGGTTTTTAATTCAGATAGGTCAGTTTTAATTTCTGACAAAAATCTTTTTATGTTGACAAACTCTGGGTCATATTTAGGGGTATTGCCCAGCAATGGTTTAAAAATTTCATCAATAATGAGAGGAATAACCAAAAATTCCTTTCTCAACAAATTAATGGCCACTTCAAAATTTTCATCTTCTAGCGAAGATGAGACACTAACTGAAACGCGTAGCCAGTTAAAAAACTTTTTAAAAATGACAGCTTGGCTTTTTTTGGGGTGTACAGTGTCCACACAGTTTTCAAATTGAACCAGGAAATTTTCAAATTCAAATTTACCAACTTGTATTCCACTGAATTTAACACACTGCAACCTTGGGGCTGAAATGCACGAGGCTGTGAGTGACACTTGTGAATTTTGAACTGGGGCGGGTTCTGTATTGGAACTAGAAATGTTCTCTTTCAGTCCTGTGAGTCTTTTAAATATGTTGTTGTAAATGAACACCGCCTCTAACTGTTCATCTTCCAACATATCGCTTTTTTCTAAATTGATATCAGCCTTTTCACAAACTTCACTTATTTATGTGGTAATTGCGTTGACCTCTGTCAACCATTTATTTATAAAACTTTCTTGTTTCTTAAAGCAAGTCTTATTTAAGGATGCTTCTGCTGACATTAATTCAACGGCACAAGTTATTTTCCTTTTAAAGGAATCCCTATTAAAAATTAAGGCTCTAACACCCTTAATCTGCTTAAAGTCATTCATCCTGCTGAGCGAACAATATCTACACAAACAAATTAAGAACAAAGGAAACAAAAGGGATGGACTAAACTTGACCCCTACAAATCCTAGCAGTAAACACCAAAATGGGATGGGTGTGTATACTCTTTCCTCAAGCAACATCACATTTTGATATTAATTTACACAAATCTATTTTGTGTTAAATTATTTCACGTTCTTACTTTCTCAGTGTGAAATGTTATTTTCAACTGTTTGCAAATTATTGGGAATTTCCCAATTTTAATTGGTAACAATATTGTGATGCCGGTGAGAAGAAAGGAACACAAACACAGATGAAAATGTTATAAACTTGATTTACAGGAAAAGAGAGAAAAGAAGAAAGGATAGTCTCTTGCAAACAGTCAGGTTTGTGGAACTTATCTGAAAGATGCATCTTTTTAACAGTTTATATTTCCTGTGTTGTTATGGCTGGGTTGAAGAAATAGAGCCATGACTTCTGTGCTTCAGTTGCTGTCAAATCCCCTCACGTATCCTGGGTCTAGATGATGGAGAGTAGACGGGATGTCTTATCTGTAAGGTCCCAACAAGAAAAAGAGGAAGGGAGTTTGTAAAACCTGCTCACGTGGGGAGTTTGTTGAAAATCTAAAATGTTAGCCTGTGATTGGTTGTTTTTCATCCAATCACGGGGCACCCAGTTGGTGACTCTGTAATAATTTCTATAGTAATGCACACTGGTGAGTAACTTTCCATTGTGGGTTATTATTAAATTTCTATCTTAAACAATACATTTCATTAGAGCTGAAAATGGTATAACATTTCACAATTATTTGAAAAGAAATTGTGTAGACTAAAACATGTAATTCAACTTACACAACCCAATAATATAGATAACCAGACTATACTACACATACATTTAACTGGTCTGAGTTTGTCTTGTTAATAAGAAGACTCCTGTTGTTGCATGAAAAATATTTCAAATGATAGTCACATTATTGCTGTTTGAGTTGATATTTTCATTGCTGCAAATTATAATTCTGCATTAATCATTGTAAAACAGTGTTTAAATGAACAATTCAAAATGACTGAACCCCTGCACAATAAAATATTTTAGGTACCTCCACTCATTTTTCTATACCTAAAATTAAATTGAAATTTTAAAAATAAGTTATCTTCAATCTTTGAAATTAGCTTTAAAAAAGTTTTTAAAATTTCAAATTTTCCAACATTTTCATTGAAACAGAAACATTAAACAGAAGCCAATTCTTGGTTTTAAAAAATATTACAAAAATTAAATGCACCTTGCTGGCACATTATTTTCTTCAAATTACCGAATTTAAACTTGCTTTAAGTTGACTTGAAACAAGAATTACTTTCTTACTGTCTGAAATGTTTCAAAAAAGCATTTCTCAATTACAGTAACCTTGTTATCACAGCTGTCATCACCTTGTCAACAGGCGATAATGGATGATTTACAGTAGGCGGCCAAAAGTATGGAAGACAAATTTGGTATAAATCTTATTCATACAAATTTTAAAATAAAAAATTTAACACAGTTTTCAGCAATTATCCAAAATTTTATGGAATTTTAGTTAGTTTAGCTTTGTAGGCTTATGTTTAAAAAATTTTACAATTGTTATGGAATTTATTAATTTTTATTTTTAATATTTATTTTTCATATTCTTTTAAGGTACCTCCACAAATTGTGAATTTCACAATTATTTTTTTTTCTTAACAAAATTAAGAATTAAAACATAAAAGTTGCTTTAAATGTTTATGCAAAACACACTGTTAAATTTTATAAACGTCTTGAAGAGACTTGAATCAGAATCAAAGTGTGGTTTATGTCAGTTTCCATGTAAGAGGAATAATCCAAAACACTTGTTAACTTCTAAAATCAATATGACCTCTATGGAAGCTTGTTATGACCCCTATAGAATATCATACTTAATAAAAAAAGAGCATATTTATTTACACACAAAAATTTTTTTTTACTTATTTTGAAAATATAATTGAAAATTTTTTATTAAACGTTTCAATTTTCAATAGGCAATATAATCCTCAATTCTTAACTAAAAGAATTAGGACAACAGTTCTTTAAAAGATATTTAAAATATTTTAAAAACTTTATGAATTATTATAATAATAAAAAATGAAAACAATTCTTTTAAAATTTTATTAGTAATTGAAAATTTTTTTCTTCAGACTATAATGCCCTTAATTATTATTATTTATTCCAGCAATTAAAAGCTTATCAAATTAAATTATATCAGAGTTTTATTGCATTTTTTTATTTTACTATTCAGAGCAGATGTTTGGATAATGTTGTAAAATTTAAAATAAAAAAATAGATGATTTATATTCCCTGATGACTCCTACGTTTAACGAATAAAAAAAGAATTTGCAGCCAATTGAAATTTTAAAATTTCATGGATTTACGTGGAGGTGGTGGGGTAACAGAGTTAAAAAAGTTTTTTTCACCAAGTTTTTAAAAGATAATTTCAAAAATAATTTAATTCATTTTTAAATGAGTACTCAGTTTCATTAAAATCTGACAAATATTTGATTTTTGCGAGTTTTTCCAAATTAATGTATTTGTCAGCAAAAAAAGTGAGTTATATAAAAATTATGTGATCGATTGTAAACAGTTGTAACAATTTCTTACTGTTTCCTCTTAATAATATTACAAACATTGTGATAGAAAAAGTTTGTTTTTATTAAGTTTTGGACCTTTTTGTTCATACGATGCAGGTTTTTTTTTTGTGATTTAATGGAAGTACCTATTATTATTATATTCCATCTAAAGAAAAGGATGATTCATTTACAAAGACTTTCAGCAAAGTAAAAATGAAGAAATGTTTTAATGCTCTGAGGAGAAAACAACACTTTGTTTTGTTTGTTACTTTCTTCCTTTTCACAGTGCTAAAACCACTTGACTGTATCCCTTTTGCATTTGAACACTATTCCTACTTTGTGAACCTTTTGCTTTATTACTGTCTAATAGTTGCTTTGATTTTCCCCTACATTATATACATATATTGTTGTCTCATATTATTTTTGTCTTATTCTTTATTCTTCCACTTATTGTTTATTTGCACTTTTGTCAATTCTCCCTAATTTCATCCTATAAAATACATATTTTCTTCCATTTTCTTTTGTGAAATTTCTGGTGTTATATTTGGTTGCAATGTTTTGTGCAAAATTTTCTTTTAATATAAATCTCAAATGGCCTTTAGTAATCTCTGCTGTAAAACCTGTGGGGTTAGATTCTCTCAGCATTCAAACTTGAATGATATATACATGGGAGTAATCTTCCTTTTTTGAAACCTGTTGGTAAAATGTTTCCAAA
The DNA here is from genome assembly GCA_037127315.1 of Ascarosepion bandense. Lineage (NCBI taxonomy): Eukaryota > Metazoa > Mollusca > Cephalopoda > Sepiida > Sepiidae > Ascarosepion > Ascarosepion bandense. The sequence goes on from JBBBDQ010001776.1 coordinate 2,687,392, forward strand.
AATACATACTCTTTCACACTCTTTGTCAGTCTAGTATCTGAGGAAAAAGACAGGGAGTAGAGATATCTGCCAGTTTGTCAAACAAAAGCTGAAGTTGTTTTCTGCTTCTTCCCAACAGCATTAGTATTAAGGAAACATGGTGTCAAGTGTCAGTTGAATTCTGATCTCTGAAACCATTACACCATCATAACTCTCCATAGACAATAGATACACATATGCAAATATTGGATACAGAAATGTTAGGAAACTAATTCTTTCTGTTATGCTAATCCAAATATTTTCGTATTTGATCTTCCAAGCAGGATAATCCAACCAACAATATAAGTAACATGATTTACATTCCCAAAGAAATCCTGCATTTATCTAATAAAACAAGATTTGTGATCAGTATTGAACTTCTAGAAATTTAAATTGGAGGTATGTGTGCGTGTGTTGGGTAACAGTTATAAAAAATATATTTTATCAAGATTTTCTAAAAATAATAATTGCATAAATAACTTCATTCATTTGTGAATAAATCCTGAAAGTTTCATTAAAATCAGACAGTTCCTTAATTTTTGCAAGAATTTCCAAATTAATGTGCCTTTCAACATACAAAACTGACTTGCATAATATTATACTTGCCATAGTAATAATCTCTAGTAAACATTAGGTGAATTGCTGACGAAAAAAAATCAAGCAAAATATCAAATATGTTAGAAAGGATTAAAAATTTTTTTAAAATAATGAAAACAAACTTTGATATTTCTTCTTAATAATAACAAACATTTTGATGATAAAACTATATTTTTATTAAGTTTGGGCCCTTTTAATATCATGCTCTGTTGTTTTTTGGCAAATATGTGTAGGTACCTAAACTAAGACATTATTTAATTAAAGATGCTTTTAATTGCTTTATTTATATTTCTGAGATGAAGTGTTGTATTTATTTATAATATTTACATTGTTTAAACTGTTGACCTTATCTTTGTTGCCATATTCACTACTTTTTGACTGTTGTATACTCCTACCTTCCAGTGACTGGAATTTCCACATAAAGGATTCAGTTCGAAATTCTAATTACCTGAAGATCGGAGCATACAATGAGCAAAATGTGAATATGGCAACAAAGATGAGGACAAGAGTGAACAACATAAATAGTGTATTTAATAGCTTTTATGAATAATATATATTAAGCACAATATTTATAAAAAATTGAGATGAAAAATGAATTGTTAGAAGGATTTTAATTTTTTTTACAATCTTAATTGAAATAATTTATATTTTTTCTTTGTGCACACTTCTCATTTCTAAAACTTCTTTTCTGAATTCTTGTTTCCATGTTGTCTTTGTTCTTTAAAAATTTGTGATATTTTTTTCTTTGCTCACACTTCTTACTCACAGGAATCAGTATTAAGGAGAAGAAAAATAAAAGAAAGTAAAATAAGAAAACAGAAGCTACTGATTGACATTGCATTCAATTTTTGAAGATCAAAATTAACTGGGAAGCAATAGACCAGAAGAAGAAATCAGTATTACGGAGAGGAACAATAAAAGAACATGAATGAAGAAAACAAGATATTGATTGACATTGCATTCAATTTCTGAAGTTCAATGATAACTGGGAAGCAAGAGGCCACAAAAGAAAATCAGTGATAAAAAGAAGAACAATAAAAGATAAATTCAGAAAACAGAAGATATTTATTGACATTGCATTCTATTATTTCACATAAAAAATAACTGGGAAGTAAGAGGCCAGAAGAGGAAACCCGTATTAAGGAAAAGGAGAACAAAAAGGAACATAAATTAAGAAAACAGAAGATATTGGTTGACATTGTGTTCAATTTTTTAAGGTCAAAGATAACTGGGAAACAAGAGGTCAGAAGAGAAAATCAGTATTAAGGTGAAAGGGAACAATAAAAGAACAAATTAAGAAAACAGAAGATATTGATTGACATTGTGTTCAATTTTTTAAGGTCAAAGATAACTGGGAAACAAGAGGTCAGAAGAGAAAATCAGTATTAAGGTGAAAGGGAACAACAAAAGAACATAAATTAAGAAAACAGAAGATATTGATTGACATTGCAATTTTTGAAGATCAAAGATTACTGGGTGTTATGATGCTCACATTGAACTCTTTCAAACTATAAATAAGCAGCGGTTTCTGCTTTGTGCAGAGCAGAAAAATATGTCTATTACAGCAGATAGCTCTGACAGCCATACACAGTTGATCTGCTCATGTTGTATTTATTTGTACTATTCTTCCTTGTTAAGATATTTGTTTAACTCTATTTCGTCTTTATTTCTGGCCCTTAATCAGGCCACAACTTGGCGACAAGAACTCTTAAAAACCCTTGAGGATCCCAAAAGGACTGCATGGAAATTGTCAATATTGGTTCAACATTGGATGCATGGAATTCTATTTTTTGTCACAGTTTGTTTCTATTAAACAGTACTTGGTAATCCAGAAAAAGAAACCAAACAAAAAAAAAAGTCAAACTACCTTACACTAAACTTGAACGTGAGCAACTATACTACAAGAATTCATGTTTTTCAAAAAAGTGAGTGAGTAAATAATTAATGTTATTTTTTATTCATTTCAATGAATTTGTTTTTTCAGTTTTCTAAAGGTGGTTTTGGGGGGGTTGTAATTGTATACGGTTTAATCCTAATAAAAAAGACACGGTCTAACATGAACAAATTTAAATCCACCATGCTCAAAATTTTTAAGTTCCAACTTGAACAGCAAAACTAATGGGAACTTAAATGGCAAGAGGAATGACTTGAAATACTAAAGCAAGCTTAAAAAGAATGGGTGGAATTTCAAAAACAAACAGAAGCAGACATAAAAAATTTGTAGAAATTCTTTTTCAACCTCAAAAACAGCAGAGAAACTTGCATGACCTGGTACACAGAGGATAAATTAGTGAAAATGAAAATGCGTTCATACAAATCACGATCTAGGGCACAATAGACACTTTTACATATTCTTCGGATAAGCATATAACCTTCGCCTCTTATTTTAAAAGATTCAAGGATTTTTATGCAGATTGTGTAATTTGGTCAGACTCTAAGAAAGTTCGCCTTCAAAAACTGGGCACTACAGAGCACACCAAATTTGTGGACTTTATTTTATACCATAAAACATGTGAACTGACATTTACTGAAGCAGTTAAACTTATGGAACTTTTTAGTCCTAAAACTTCACTCTTTCATAAGAGATGGTAGTTTATGAATTTAAACAGAAAGTATAATGAAGATTACACTACATTTGCGTTGGTCGTGAACAAGCTTTGTGATGATTTTAAACCATCAGAATTCAGAACGAATAATTTCAAGTGTCTGATATTTGTTCAGGGATTCATTTTAGCTAAAGATGCTGAAATTAGATGTAGAATTCTGAATAAATTGGAAAATTAACCAAACCTTACTCTCCAACAAATAGTGGAAGACTGTCAGAGATTCATAAGCGTACACCAAGATTCAAAAGATATCAAGGAATTTGGCATAGCTCACATAAGAAGGATATGCCAAAAGAAAAAAACAATTTAATTTTTCTTCTAAATCAAACCAATCAAAACAGAAACAAGACAACTTGATTCCTAGCCCATGTTATGGTTATTGGTCACTACATTATTTACCGAAATAAAAAGTGCTTAAATTGTAGCTGTGTTGGACACAAGAGCTCACATTGGTGAATGAGAAAAAACTAAACTAAAAATCAGATGAACAAGACGAATTAAATATTAGGAAATACATACAAGTCTTCTTCATGTGCCGTGTCCCTTCAGGATGTAGGTGATCATGGACTTCCACTTGGCTCTTCTCTTGTCGCTCTGAGTAGTTTCTTTCTTGGTATCTCTTCCAAGCTCCATCAACCATTTCCTCAGACCTAACAAATACGTCTCATGCTGCTATTCCCTGTCTTTTCCATTCATTTGTCCTGTGAGTATCAAGTTCTCCAGGCCCTCCTTCCTTATTACGTGTCCCAGGAACCTCATTTGTCTCTTCCTGATATTGATTACCAGTTTTCTTCTTGTTTGCATCCTTTCCAGCACCTCATCGTTGCACACATGCTCTGGCCATGATATCCTCATCATTCTTCTATAAAACCACATTTCTGCTGCCTCAAGCCTCTCCTTCATCTTTGATGAGATCGTCCAGCATTCACTTCTATACAGAAGGACAGATATCACGTAGCAATCCAGCACTCTTTTCTTTGTTTCTAATGAGATTTTTCTGTGTTTCAGTACTTGGGCTAGGTTCTTAAATGCGTCTTTGGCCATGCCAATGCATCTTTGGATCTCCGAGTTACATTTTCCTTCCTCTGTCAAAACACTTCCCAAGTATTTGGATTTTTTACTTGTTTTATTTTAGATTCTCCAACTTGCAGTTGGCATATTGGTCTTCTCTTTTTGTTGATGACCATGCATTCAGTTTTCTTAAGGTTTATGCTCAACCCTTTCTTTTCACTTTCTTTTGCTAACTTCTGTAGAAGGTCCTGCATTTTCCTTTCTATGCCTGCTATCAGCACTGTCATCCACATATTGGATATTGTTGAGATTATGGCCGCCAGAGACGAATCTTGGCAAGGCTTTTATTTCTCTCAAAATTGTTTCGGTATACTGGTTGAAAAGATCCGGTGAGAAAACACATCCTTGTCTTACATCCCTTTTTATTTTTGTATACCTGCTGAGTTCACCTATCCATACACTAGCGATTTGTTGCTAATATAGGTTTTTGATTATCCTAACATCTTTTCTGAAAATGTCGAGGTTGTCAAGCATCTTGTTAGGGTGGCACCCCTTTCAGTTGATTGACTAATGGACTATTCCTGACGTCACGCCCAGTTACCAGGTTCTGTCTCCCAGGCAGTGAGATCCAGAGACTCAGTGAGTAAAGGTCTTAACTTTATTTGTCCTGGTGCTGAGTGGAGATAAGACTCAGCTTTAACAACTATCTGTTAATACATTATTTTATTTCACTGTTTCCAAGTCTTCTCGTTATTTCAACACTAACTCCACAATAATTGGCGACGAAGTAATTCGATTGCACACGAGGTAAAACCTGAGGAAAAAATTTTTTTTGTCAGCAACTATTCGAAAGAGATTATGATAGGACCCATTAAGCAACTATTGACTGTCGGATTAAAAAGAAAAAATTAGTGTACTCACAGCGGGGCACGAAGAAAGTTTTTCGGATCTTCTGTAGATTTGCCTGTAACAATATTTAACCTAGCAGAAACAAAAAAATTCTGTTAGTTCTATTATTATTAATTATTATAGATAAAAAGAATCAACTAGGAAAAATTTATTCTGTTCCAATATGAACAGAGAAAAAAAGACGATATTTTTTTGTTGGAAAAAATACACTTTTCCAAAAAATTGCAAACGAACTAAAAATAAAATATGAATCAGAATTTAACACATGAAATTGCTCATTTAGAGTGAAACCGCGAAGCTAAAATTACGGGGTCGGAAGGCGATTGTTGACAGAAATGATATTATATGCGAACAGAGCTGACTAGGAAAGTTTTTTTTATTCTCAACGACCAAGCTGATATCAAAATGAAAGAGACATTATTAGTGGGAGAAGACTCTGCAGAAATCTCTTACTTGGAAGGACATTTGGCAAAAGGCTCCACTCAGGTTGAGTTGTTTAATACGTTCCACATATGACCTGCTACCATCTAAGAACAATTTTGCAAATGGAAGAAAGAGAGATATCTTATTTGTCTTCTGTGTAAGGAAAATCCACAAACATTAAAACATGTTTGTTACGGCCGTCTAGCATACGTAGTGGTGTGTTTAAAAGGACTGATGAAAGCCACATAATATATAAAAAACAACATTTATTTCACATACAAATGCAGTATTGTGAAAACTGCAACAAATTAAAAACAACATAAAAGAAAATACAAAAAACAATACATTTTGAAGGTACAAAAAACATTTAAGAGAATAAAAGTTTTAGGGAAGCTTTATACTTAAGATACGACGAATGAGAGTTTTTATAAATAGAAAAAACAGCAGGAAAGTTTTGGGTTTTAACATTTACGAAAAAGGTAGAAAATATTCTTAGAAATAATAGCAAAAGCTTTAAAAAAACCTTTATAAGGTGCTAAAAAATACTTAACTTAAACTCAACTTTAGAGAAAAAAACAGAAAAATTTTACCCTTTCTGGCACACTACTAGCGACAGTTAACTAAAGCCAGTGTCTAGTAGCAAGAAGAAAAACTAGGGTGTGACCGTCCGGAGCTGAAAAGGCTGTTTTAGGCATTTGACCTGAGAACAAAGACTGTGTATTCCTACGCAGGAGGTATAAGGAAGTGGTCAACCATTTATAGCAGTATAGGGCAAGGAAAGGGTACTAATTTGGTGATATTATAAGGAGTAACAAAGCCACTGATAATGGAATACAAGGTTAGCTTTGTCGAGAAACGGACCTGCTGATTTTACAAAATGGGATCTGGTCGCAACAAGAATTTAGGCCTATTTTCTAGAGTAATTTGGCAGCAGCCACATGTTCTTAGTTCCTGTAAAACAGCTTTTGTCAATGGAAGATATACCTGGAGACATAATAATGTTTTGGATGAGCTGGTCAAAATTATAAAGAAATATATGAAGTCCGGGTCATCTAATTCAACCCAGAAATATTTTGCGGAGGGAAACATATACGTCAGTCCAAAGCAAACAAGCAAATTTCAAGCTATACCTGGAAAAAAATCTCCTTAGTTCTGGTAGCATTTGGGAGATACATGCAGACCTACCTGTTTTGCATAATGATTACCCCAAAATAATATCAAGTAAAGGTCTGCGACCAGATATTTTTGTACTCTCAAGAGTAAACTATAAAATCATCCTGGTTGAAATAACAGTACCATATGAAAGCCGCATGAAACAAAACCACGAATATAAAACGAATAAATATGAAAATCTAAAATCAGAGCTGGTAAAGGAAGAGTATAATATTATTAGATCAAAGGAAATTGGAGCGTTTCAGCAAACATGACGGCATGACATGACTTATCGTGAATGTGTAATGAGGTTCACGTATTCTCAGAACACGATGTTTGCCTCTTTTTTTTTTTTTTCGTAAATCTAATTTCACCGTTAGACATTTGAGTTAGTATATCTACAACACACTAGTATATCGTTATAATGGGGCCTCACATCAGTGAGGGGGGTTGCAAGTGAAACCTTTGAGAGGAAGGCCCCAAAATGGTGCACATTCTCTCCTGATGACCCCAAATGTAAATATAAATTCAAGAGGAACACATTAAAAGAAATTCAATGAAGTCATATGCCGTAGAGAAGCTCGGTGGAAATGTCATTGGCATGAGGAGTATTACACATTCAGCTCGCTTCAGGTGAGTTTCAATTACTTTCCAGTAATTTCCTTCTTCTAAGTATCAAGCCACTATATAACTGACACCACAACTACAGTCATAGACTACATAACTTATTTAATGAGGTGGGAGAACATCCTTACAACTAGAAGATAGAACCATCTAGTACAAAGCACCACACATACACCATCAGCCATAATTATTAGGCCCCCCCCCGTTTTAAAATGATGTATTTCATACTATTTTTAGTATTTATTGCCAAGTGGATAATTTTAAATGAAAATAGAATGGTTCTTTTGTTAATACTGCACAATAACATGTGCATCAAATGAACTGTTCTGGTGTGAAGTTTTTGTGCTCTCTTCCCCATGCTAGTCTCTTATTGGCTGGTCGAAGCAAAGGCTTCCTGGCTGCTTTGTAAAATTTTGCAAAGTAATAATAACAAAAGAACCATTCAGTAGTGTATGTCAGCAGAAAAATAACACTTCTGCACATCTAAAGAAATTTTCCTAATTAAGTTTTCATCCTTTCTCTTTAAGCCACTGAAGTCTTAAATACACAGGGCATTTTGCTATAACTACTGGTTTAATCTTTCTGAAGTCAGCAATCTTGTTATGAATCACTGAATTGACAACAGTGGGTAGATACTCATTATCGCATAATGTTCTTGTTAAAAAACTAATTTTACAATTGAGGAACTCTTCATAACAAATCATCAATGCCCTGTTTGTTAAAGTTTTTATAAGGTTTTTATTTTTCGCTTTTTGGCGTAAAAAGAATCCCGTGTGTATAAACCCAAAAAAGTAGACTTTCTATATACTGAGGGACAAAGAATGCTGGTGTACGATACACCAACACATCCAAGAAAGAAAGTTTAGAGTTAACCTCTTTCTCAGCAGTAAGTCTCAAACAATGATGAAGATTATTAAAGGAAGAGAGAATTTGATCAACCTCAGCTTCATCATTTAATAAGAAAAATGTATCAACATAGCGACAATACAAAGAAGGGCAAAATGGATCATTAAATAATTCCTCATAAAACCCAACAAATATATTTGTTGTGTTGCTTAGTTTGGGTATAATTAGAAGATAACACAAACTTGAATTAATGACGTTTATTTTTTATATAAAACTTTAGGTTTTTACATCAAGTTAACAACCGTTAATTTTTGTGTGTGGATACAGGAGCAGACTAGCTAAATTCTCTTCAGTGTGGGAGGATAGTAGTAAATGCGCCTATCCCTTCTGAACTCTCGTGGTCAACTGACCAGCCTCTTCCCCTTTTCAAATCTCCTATTTCTTACTCCTACTACTAAGAAACCGTTAACTTGTCTTGCCGCCCAATTTTGAATTCTTGGCATCAGTGTGTCTACCTTTTTCGGTTTTTAGCACACACACCATTTTATAAACCATAACAGAAGTTCCCCCTTTAGAACGGAGTGTACTATTTATCATGGGAGAATCTTCTTTTTTAATTCTTGTATTTATTTCTTGTTCTGAATCACTAAATGTTTTGTTATTCATCTTCTACTTGTTTCCCTACTATTTGTTTTTGTACTTCTATAAATGGTTTCAACCTGTCCACAGAAACTTGAGTATCCATATCATTATTTATCTTAACCAGAAAATATTTAGGCGTTCGCTGAAGGACTGTGTAGGGACCTGAATAGGGTGCCTCCAGTGGTCTTTGAACACGATCCACTCTAATCCAAACTTTATCACAAGTTTGAAATTTTTCTGGGGCATAAGATTTTGCGGACTTATTAACTCTTTTGGTGAAGTCTCTCATATCAATTTGTGACATGGTTTTATGTAAATCTCTTGTGAGCTTTTGAGTTATAGCCTCCTCCCTTGTGCTATCTATTAGTAGCTGTGGTAGCAAACATTGCATGCCTGTAACAGCATAAAAAGGAGAAAAATCAGAGCTATTGGGCATACTGCGAATCCCAAGAAGTACTATTGAAAGAGCTGAGAGCTAGGACTTTTCGTGCTATAATAGCAGTTTTAATGGTCCTTTGCATTCTCTCAATTAAACCATTACATTGAGGATGATAAGCTGTCATACATAGTCTATAAAAACCAATTATTTTTGCTACTTCACGAAACAACTCACTTTCAAATTGTCAGCCTCTGTCGGTTATAACATGCAGCGGGACACCCCAATGTGTGACCCACATGTTTATAAAGGCCTCAACTACACCAGCTGCAGTGATTTCGTTGATGGGTTGTGCTTCTACTCAACGAGTTGTGCGGTCAATACATGTGAGGATATATCTATATGGGCTGATGTAACTGCTATTTGGGCTTTTTGCTGGTGGGAGTGGTCCTACTATATCTATGTGGACTGTGTGAAATCTAGCTGATGGTATTTCTAATGTCTGTATAGGTGATTTTGTATGTTTGTAGACCTTTGCTTGTTGGCAGGCTGTGCATGATGCACAAAATTCTTTGATTTATCCATGTTTGGCCAGTAATATCTAGCTTTAATCACCTTAATGAATGATTTAATGCCAGGGTGATTTATGGAATGGATACTATAGAATATGGACTCACGCAATTTAGATGGGACAAAAGGTATGGGGTAAAATGTTGATAAGTCACACCATATAAATTGGTTATCTCCAGGTATGGTGAATTTTTTAAGTCCTGAAAAGATTGAATTTCTCTATCAGATGCCTGTGCTTCTGCAAGTGCAGGTAAATCACACGCATCTATTTGTACAGCAAGGGTTGGTCGGGATAGACAATCAGCAACTATATTCTAACTACCTTTTACATGTTCAATATCTGAAATAAATTCTGTCAGGATAGCTAATTGTCGTTGTTGTCTGTCTGATGTAGTGGGATTTAAACTATAAAATGCACCACACAATGGCTTATGGTCAGTTAAAAGTAGGACTTGGCAACCTTCTATGAGGTGACGGAAGTGTAGCACTGACAAATAAGCTGCTAAAAGTTTGCGATCGAATGTAGAATATCTCATTTGTGTTTGTGTTAATATTTTAGAGAAAAATCCGATCGGTATTGGATTTCCTTCCACCATTTGGTGTAATGCCGCACCGACAGCATAATTACTACTGTCAGTGACTAATTGATAACTTGTACAGTTAGGTTCAGGGTGAGCTAATGAGGATGTATCATTAAGTTCCTTAATTACAGAATTGAAAGATTGTCGTTCAGATTCATCTAATGTGAACGAGCCTTTAGGGGATAACCTCATTCTCTCAGATAGGGGTAAGACTATCTCTGAAAATTTTGGTATTAATTTTCTATAAAATCCTACCATTCCAAGAAATCTGCGTAGCCCTTTTGCGTCCTTAGGGTAAGGAAAAGATTTTAATTCTATTTTACTAGTTGTAGGTGTAACACCATCTACGCTAATATGAAAGCCTAAGAAATCTAGTGAAGTCACATTGAAAACAGATTTTGTGGCTGAAATTTTTAAATTGTGTTCATTTAAAATATTAAAAACAGTTTCAATGTCTTTTTTTTGAGAAATCTCATCATTGCTGAAAATTAAAATGTCATCAATATATATAAAACACAATCAATGTCTTCAAAGATTTTGTCCATATACCGTTGAAATGTAGCTGACGCATTTTTTAATCCAAACGGCATATAATTATATCCATAAAGCCCAAATGGGGTGGTGAGAGCAGTTTTGCTACATCGTCCGGATGCATTTTAATTTGGTGGTAGGCTGAAATCAAATCGATTTTGGAGAATCGTCGTTTGTTCGCAAGTTTTGCTGAAAAAGAGTTTATATTTGGTATAGGGTACTTGTCAGTCTTGGTTATGCTATTGAGAGAACGATAGTCTCCACAACATCTAAATCCTCCACTTTGTTTAGATACTATATGTAGTGGGCTAGACCACTCGCTTTTGGAAAGGGAGATCACTCCGTCTTTTTGTAGGGTTTTAAATTCGCTACGCGCGGCTTCCAGTTTTTCTACATTAAGTCGCCTGGGTTTTGCAAATACTGGCGTATGACTTCCTGTGTCAACGCCGCAGTGTTTTTTGTTATGTTCTTATCGTTTGTTATGGTATTCGTTAGTATAAATATTATTAGAGAGCAGAGACAACGAGGAGACAAGTTAAGCTTACCCTTGTAAAAGAATACAGAAGCAACCTCTTTATTGAGGGAAGTAACCCCTATCCCAAGGGAAGGCAACTCAAGCCATGACATCCCCCTTTCATTAAGAGGATTGTTCACTGAAATGAAAAGGAGTTCATTCAGAACCTTTTTCTATAAGGTGTATTTTTGGGGAGGTTTTACGACACGACCAGATCTAGTGATTGTTTCTGTTGGTGGGTTACCAATAGGCTGCGTTTTAGGTACAGGTTTGTGTGTTATTTCAGGTGGAGTGCAAATGTTAGTCTGTGTGTTGGGTGTTTCTGCAGGAAGTGTGTTTGGAATCTTGGGGGGGGGGGGTGGAGGCTCAGAGTGATGTGGGGGTGTACCATGGAGAGGCGTCAGTGCCTTGTTGCTAACATCTTCCGTGAGATGCCTGCAGTTCCTGCGAAGAACCTGTCCTGTTGGGGTTTCAATGATGTAGGATCGTGGTTCAGTGCAGACTTGCCTGACCACAGTTGGAGTCCAGTTCTTTGCATCATGCTCTTGTACTCGCACCAGTTGTCCTGTGCTAAGTCTGGCAAGATCCTTTGCATGCTGATCATGTTACTTTTTCTGCAATAACTGTCTATTGAGTAGACGATCCTGAACTTCCTCTTTCCGGACATTATTGTTGGTGCATTTTGTGGGGAGACTGCTGACCAGCTTCCGGTTGAAAAGTAGTTCTCCCGGAGATGGGATTACATGATCCATTGGAGTCGATCGGAGACACAAAAGGCTCATGTCCATGTCTCGGTTGCTCAGTATGGCCTTCTTCATGGCTCCCTTGATGGTCTGTATGCACCGTTCTGCCATGCCGTTCGATTGAGGGTATTTAGGAGAAGATATGATGTGCTCAAAATCCCATGCCTTGGCAAATTCTTTAAACTGCTGAGAGCTAAAATGTGGTCCATTGTCACTGATAAGCCTTTCCGGAACTCCTTGTTCAGCAACGATTTGCTTGGTAAGGTGAATGACTTCCTTGCTGGAGAATTCCCTCAGTTTGCGGATGAAGGGATATTTCGAGTAGTAATCCACAATGAGGAGGTACTTATTCCCATTCAGGTTGAAAATATCAGTAGCCACAATTTGCCATGGTCGTACTGGGATCTCATGTGGCATGAGGGACTCTGCAGTTTGGGACTTCTGGAGTTCTTGGCATATGGCGCATTGCTGTACTATCTTGTCGATGTCGCTATTTATACCACTCCAGAAAACACAGGTTTTTGCCCTGAGCTTGCATTTCTCGCTTCCTTGGTGACCATAATGTATTTTTTCCAAGGTTTCGGGTTGCATTGATTTAGGGATCAGTATCCTGTCACCTTTGAGCAATATGCCATTCTGAATAGAGAGCTCATCTCTATAAGACCAGTATGGATGAAGGTCTTTATGTAGTTCTCTGCCAGATTCTGGCCAGCCTTGAAGAATCCGTACCCTTAATTCGCACAATATTGGGTCGGCATTAGTTGCTTGACGGATCTGAGTCAGTTTCTCAGTTGAGAATTGCACAAAGTCTACTTTGATGTCTAAGTCAATGACTTCTTTGCTTTTTTTGTTGGGAAGTCTGGATAGTCCATCTACCAGTATCATCTCTTTGCCCGGTCGATATTTGATGTCATGTCATACTCTTGGAGTCTTAAAAGCATTCGTTGAAGTCGGTGTGGGGGTGCTGCAGTTAGGTTCTTAAGGCAAATCATTTCCAAGGGCTTGTGGTCACTTTCAACTTCAAATGAATGTCCGTAAACATAAGTCTGAAATCGTTCACAGCCGAATACAACAGCTAAGAGCTCCCGCTCGATATTGGCGTAGCACTGCTCTGTTTCAGTCAGGGATTTTGACGCGGAAGCTATGGGTTTGCCTTCTTGGATTAGTGCTGCTCCCAGGCCTCTGGCTGACGAGTCGACTTGTATTATGGACTTTTTTGGAAGGGTCATAATACTATAGCAGCATTTCTCTGCATATCAAGTCCTTTATTTCCTGCAGCGACTTCTGGTGAGTATTGCTCCAAATGTAGTCCGTATCCTTTTTCAGGAGTTCTTTGAGGTTTGCTGTGAGGTCTGAAAGCCTAGGAATGAATGGTGCCATGTAGTTAATAATTCCTAGTACCTTTTGCAGCTCGGTAATATTGCTAGGACTGGGGAGTGATTTGATGGCGCCGAAGAATTTCACCTGTTCCTGGTCGATTACACATTTGCTACTGTTAAATGTGAGGCCAGCAGTTCGTGCTGTCTCCATTAACTTTCGTAAGTTGAGGTCGTGCTCCTCTTTGGTTTTTCCATAGGGTGCACTTTTCTATGATCATGTCCATTCTTTGTTGGAAAACATCCTGAGACACAACCAGGCCAAAGGGCATTCTTTGAAAGCAGTATCTTCCAAAGGGATAATTAAATGTGGTTAGCAATTGTGACTCCTTGTCGAGCTTGACAGACCAGTAGCCATTTTTCGCATCCAGCTTGGAGAAGAATTTGGCGCCCGACAGTTTTTTCCTTGACTTTTCTGTTGTGGCACATTCTAGTCCAGTGGTTCTTCCGTCCATATGCTGAGCAAGTACTACCTCGAGCAGGGCAATTTCCATTTTGGTGGCTAAGTCCACATTTGCCACAGTTGTCTGTGTCCTCAGCTCCGTGCTTTATTGCACTTATTTGGCTGTCGCCTTTCCTTTGTAGCTCGCCCATTTGCCTCATGTAATTAATTGAAGCCTCGTAACTCCTACACATGTTGAGTACTTCTGACATGGACATTGTCTCATTTTTGCTAAGTAGCTGCTTTTGTAATTCAGGGAATTTTGTTCCGGCAATGATCTGGTCGATTACTCGTTCTTCCATCTCACGCTCGTCCCTGAACTTGCATTTTTGTGCCTGAAGCCTACATCTTGCCAGAAAATCATCAATGTTCTCTGCTTCATTTTGTGAGTAACTTTGCAAGCAGAAGCGTGCAATCCGAAAGTTAGTTTGTGGTTCTATTTGCTCTAAGAACTTTCCCCAATTTGCCGCAGGGTTACGTCTGTCGGCTTCATTTTCGAACGACCAGGTGTTGTAGCGTCTTAAACCTTCTTTTCCAGATAACAAAAGAATGTGGTCGACTTGTTTGTTCTCTGGTATGCCTTTCATGAGAAGAATAATTTACATTGTTGTTTGAAAATTTTCAGGGATTCCACCAAATTTGATGTTTCCCAGCACATAAGTGGTTCACTTGAATGGCTAGACATTATTATTATTAACTGGAATAAAACAAGGACTTGAAAAGAAGGGATGAGATAACTTACAGTTGCGGTTACAAACTTCCAATATAGCGTCTTTTTCCTTTGTTTTTTTTTAATAACGCACGTGTCTGCTTCTTGATTCGTAAAAGCCGGCATGAATGAGATCTTGCTAGACTTTACAGCCGCTTTCCTGTTTGTGTTCACTGTAATATTGTGTTCACTGTAATATTGTGTTCGCTGTCTTCGCTGCAATGTTCTTCGTTCGTTTTACCCGCTGCCACCATGTTATGGTATTTGTTAGTATAAATATTATTCGAGATAACGAGGAGAGAAGTTAAGCTTACAAGGGAGACCTCCGTAAAAAGAATACAGAAGCAACCTCTTTATTAAGGGAAGTAACCCCTATCCCAAGGGAAGGCAACTCATGCCATTGTGGGGGATTTGGTATTTGCTGGGTTGTATGTGCTTCCGTATTTTACGGGTCTGGCTCTCTAGATTATTTCCCCCACAAATACAACACTCTGTTTTACAATCGCGCAAAGTGAAAGGAATAATTCACAACGGACATTAAACAACAAACAATTTATTATGTGAAAAATAAAATGGTACGTGGAAACAAACAAAATACATGATGCGAAAATTGCCTTTTGGGAAATAAAACTTGGCAAGAAGTTAAATTTGTTCAAAGATGTGTATAAGTTTACATTAGCAGAGTCCGTAAATAAGTCTTTCCTACTTACATTTAGTTCATTTCAGTTGGCGACAGCGTGTCACGTTGCTGAAAGAAAGTTCGTCAGTTTTCTCTTTTCAAGGTCCTCGGAGCTAGGTCATGAACTTTGGCGTGGAAGAAATTACTTGGCCGGACAAAGTATCGGTGGCATGCGGACTTAATGGCTAGCTTGGTGACTGACTTTTTGTTTCTAACTGTGTGTATTATATACATTAATAGGGGATCAACGAATCTTCCTAACATTAGGGTGTGAAAACATTATTTGACCAATCAGATTTATTATTTTACTATTTTGTTTTGGGGCCTAAATATTTTTGTGTTAATTTACTTCCGATCCTATTTTTCTAGAATGTTCTTATTCTAAGTTTTTAGCTGATTGGTTGAGAAATATAAAAATGTAATCTAAATTCTACTGCCGTTTTGATCCAATTTTTCTAGAATGTTCTATTGTGATTTCCTGTTGCTTATTTTAATAGAAAAAAATATGTATCCCATACCATGACATCGTCCGGATGCATTTTATTTTGGTGGTAGGCTGAAATCAAATCGATTTTGGAGAATCGTTGTTTGTTCGCAAGTTTTGCTGAAAAAGAAATTATATTTGGTATAGGATACCTGCCACTCTTGGTTATGCTATTGAGAGAACGATGGTCTCCACAGCATCTAAATTCTCCGTTTTGTTTAGATAACATATGTAGTGGGCTAGACCACTCGCTTTTGGAAAGGGAGATCACTCCGTCTTTTTGTAGGGTTTTAAATTCGCTACGCGCAGCTTCCAGTTTTTCTACATTAAGCCGCCTGGGTTTTGCAAATACTGGTGTATGCCTTCCTGTGTCAATTCTGTGGTAGACGCCGCAGTATTTTTTGTTATTGTTCTTAGTCATTAGTCGTGTGATTAGGTTCGGATATTTTTCTTTAATCATGTTCCGTATGAATGACGGGAGCTCCGTTTCATTTGCGACTAGATTCACCGTTGATGCAGATATTTTTAAACTCTTTCTCTGGGTTGTTGTAGGATCGTAAATGGTTTTGTTACTGCAGTCTACTATTAGACCGAACTTGTTGAGGATATCCAGTCCAAGGAGTGGGTGGTGATATCAGCGATCACGAATGTCGAAGTAAAAGATCTCCTTAAACTGGGTATTCCAATTTCCAAACTCGCTTGTCCGTAACATTTTATTTTCTCCCCATTTGCAGTGGATAGTGATATGGGAGTCGGTTGTAATGTGATACCATTTACTGCAGAAGTTGGTAATATTGAGGTACTTACGCCAGTATCTACAATAAATTTTAATTTGGTAGCCCCTAATTTTGCGGTAATTTCTAATAGCGGCGAACCTCGTGGGACTGAACTTGTTCGCCCTATTAGTTTTCCGAATCACTTCCCGTAGATGTTGCTGTTCGGGAATTAGGCAACATTTGTAGATTGTTCTTTTTAGGCCATTTACACCAAGGTTTACATGTTCTTGCTTCATTGGCGAAATATGCGCTCTGCAAATTTTTGTCCGTTGGTTATTTCAGTACGGCCTGACATTTAGTGGCACTGAAGTGTCTTGGCTGTATTTTCCTTTATAATTTGTTTGTGAGTTATTTTTAATAGATAAGGGTCGCTGAACAACAAATGCCTTATCGTTATTCAATAATGGCATCAGTTCATCTGCTAACCTGCCAAGTTGGGTATGGTTTAAATCTTTTTGCGAGGCTATTACTGGAGCTATTGTTGACGGTAATACCTGCAGGAATTTGTGTCTCACAATGTCGTCTCTCATACTTATCCGTTTAGCTACGGATAGCATTTCGTGCAAATATGTCGACGGTCGTCCTGAAATAGTCGTAGCCGACATTAATTTTTCTAGAAGCTCCGGTTTTGTTTGTTCGTGAGCTTCTATCAGAGTCCGTTTTAATTCCTCGTAGATTTGTGATGCGAGGGTAGCATTTGGTAGTTTACCCACTTCTTCGGCTGGTAACGACGATATCACTGTGTAAAATGTTTTTTCGATGCTGTCACATTTCGCATGTGAAACTGGGCTTCTAATATCGTAAACCATCCATTTACAGCAGTTTCCATGAATTCCGGTACCTTGATATTGACTTGATGCGTCGTTTCCTCTCCTGTCTGCTCCATTTATCCTTTTATATGTGTATATATATTTTTTTGTGTATGAGGTTGCTTTCTGTTCGTATGTCGTGGTCACCACTGTTGTATTGCTTGGTTTTGTATAATTAGAAGATAACACAAACTTGAATTAATGACATTTATTTTTTATATAAAACTTTAGGTTTTACATCAAGTTAACAACCGTTAATTTCTGTGTGTGGATACAGGAGCAGACTAGCTAAATTCTCTTCACTGTGGGAGGATAGTAGTAAACGCGCCTGTCCCTTCTGAACTCTCGTGGTCAACTGACCAGCCTCTTCCTCTTTTCAAATCTCCTACTACTAAGAAACCGTTAACTTGTCTTGCCGCCCAATTTTGAATTCTTGGCGTCAGTGTGTCTACCTTTTTTCTGTTTTTAAAGCACACGCCATTTTATATGCCATAACATATTTATCAAAGCGAATGGCTACACCAAGGATCGGCAAACCTGGGGGTCGCTGGGGCTATCCAAGGGGTCGATAATTGTCTAGGGATCGATAGACTCCTCAAACGATTTTTCATTTATAAAAGTATTCATAAAAAAGGATCACCTTTACTTTTGATTTTGTAATCGCTCGCAGTTTCTTTATTTCTCCAATTAGGCCTACATGTATGATGGTGTAACTGTTCACAGTGGTATCAATCCTCCTCGTTGTCATAATGCCAATTTTTCACGATCACGGAATCGAGGACAGAATCGCGGAATTGTTGATTTGAAACGGAATCCCGGTTTTTTTATGTAATCATTTTCCATGTTAAATTAATCATTTCCTTATTTTTTTAATATAAATACTTAAAAACTAACTCTTGTGTTTTTGTAAATATATTCTTCTAAATAAATAAAACATGACTTTGTTATTTCTTTTAATTTTATTCCTTATAAATATTTCTAATTATTTTTCCTTTTAAAACCTAAAAAATAATTTTAAAATTCAGTTTCTGCACTCATACGAAAAAAATCCTAGATTATTTAAAAAACGTTAAGACACTGTAGCAAAGCAGATCAAAGTCAGTTAGAATTCCTCCACCCCAATACACTGTCTCTATCTCACCGATTAAGCGGAAGTGGAATTTATAGACAATAGTTTTAACTTAAAAAGAATGAAAGAAGGAAACAGAGCAAGATCAAAGAGATACATTTTTAACAATCTATTTCTTTGGTTTCATTTTATAACTTATTTTTATGAAATGCTACATTTTTCTTTTACAATTTAGAAATATAGAAAAACTTTTTTTTCTTTCAACATCAGACTACAGTCTAAAATTAACACAGGCACATTGCAATTCTCTTGATTTTTTTGTTTTCATCAAAATGGCTGAATCAAATCTACTCTCAAGTTCAAAAATTTAATCTGCTTCTCCAAAAAGAAACTAATAAGGTGTTGCCGGTCTTCAGTGAATACGTGCGCCACCGAGAAAACACACTTTGAATCAATCAATGCGTTTACTTGCTCAGTCTGGCTGTCGCTTGCTTCTCCCTAATCATGAGCCAATCAGAAAGCGTGACGCACGCAAAGTCTACACGTGATAGTAAGAAAAAATATCGACAGTATTCGCAAGAATATCTAAAATTTGGATTTATACCATTATTTACAAATGAAACAGTGCCTTTCTGACTTTTATACGAGAAGACTTTTAGTAACGATGCTATGAAGCCTGCAAAGATGAAAGATCACCTTGAAAGAATTCACTGTGACAAGAAGAACAAAGATCTTGATTTTTTTAAGCAGTTGAAAGAGAAGATCACAAAAAGACCAACTTCAAAGAGATTTATTAAAGCACCTGTCACTGTTGGTTATGATGGACTGAAAGCATCTTACAATATTGCTCTCAACATAGCACAAAAAGGAAAACCACATACCATTGGTGAGGAGATTATTATACCAGCTATTAAAAATGTGCGTGAAATTGTTCTGAAGCAAGAGTCTGAACGTATTTTAAAACGTGTATCATTGAGTGCAAGGACAGTGAGCCAGCGAATTGATGAGATGAGTGACGATGTGGAGAAAACTTTGAGGTCAGAGCTGCAAAATTCCAAATTTTCCATTCAACTCGATGAGTCAACATTCGGCAGTTCAAGTGCTTACAGATAAAGGCACTTAAAAATGGCCTTATTGGCGAGTATAAGTATGATTTATTCACTTCAACCTTTGAATAGATAATTTTGAATAAATTTTACTCGTCATGTCAAGAATGGGAGATCAAAGTAATATATTTTTTAAACCATGTTAAGAATGTACAAAAAGGCGAGCCGAAACAAAAGGAAGCCCAGTAGGGCACGGGCAACAGATATATTTTGCATAATAGGGGGTCGATATGAGATCAAGTACTCCATGAGGGGGTCGATGGCTTAAAAAGTTTGCCGACCCCTGGGCTACACAGTCAATCTGACGATACATTATATTTTCGTAACTAAATTCGACATATGAAGTGGCAAACTTCATTAATTCCACAAAAATTACTTCAAGAACACCCAGAGCAGACAAAGAACTGCGATACAGAAAATCACAGCAAATATTAATTGTTTCCATGAGGGGAACACAAATAAATAAAGAGCACACATCCTACGAACACATGAACTAGCCAGGAGGACAACTTTTAATAAGATCAGCAAAGGAAAATGAATCCTTTGTAGTATTTGCGATGTAGTGCTGCAAAACAGGTTGCAGCACTTTAACAAGTCATTTGACCACCTTATGTCGTGATGAGCCTATCTATCATTGAAAATATGGGTCTTAAAGGTATACCTTTCTTTATGATGAAATTAGACCTTCTAACTCAGTTAGACCCTGCCTTTTTGGTCTTCCAAAAATAAACAGAAAAAAATTCACTGTCACCTCTAAAGCCTTAGCTTTTCATTTTTTGTCAAAACATATTAATGTATAAAAGAAAATATTGTATATTTACACAGTGGTCAATGCGGTTTCAAGTTCACAGGTCAATGACAAACTTTTACTGTCACCCCCAAAGCATGACTTTTATTTTCAACTTCAAACATATTAATATATAAACAAAATAATGTATATTTATGCACAGTGATCAATGAGGTTTCAAGTTCACAGGTCAATGCAAATGAACCTTTTACTGTCACCCACCAAACATGACTTTTTTGTTGTCATCTCAAAACATGTAAAATTGTCAAAAAAATAGGAAAAACTACACATTTCCATTAAATAACAGTGAAACCACATTTTGAATCTGCTTGTTTGACTTCTCAAGCTTTTTATTTTGTTTTTTATTTTTCTAAAACCGTCTTTTGTCCATGTTATCTCACCGGCAAACAGCAAACACGAGAACAAAACAATGCATTTTTCACTCACCCTACAGCTACAGAGCCAATTTTTCCATTAATATAATTCTGAATTAAAGCTACGAATATATCTTTGGGATATTTGAAGATTAGGTATTGAACGGCCTCTTTTCTTAACTGTACCTTTCATATAGGGAAACAACTGTGAAAACATAAGTTGTTAAAGTTCACTTGCTGTCTCAAAACTTATTTCTTGGAGATTCAAAGAGGTCATAGTTAAATCATTAAAGTTTTCTAAAAAATAAAACAACAATAAAAAAATTAAATAAAAAAGCAGGTCATCTATTCTCATATTCAAGAATATGGTACACGTTTTTTTTAGCCCAACATGCACTGAGTCAAAAATAAGCACTACCTTCCACTAGGAGAACAAGATCAGTTTTGTTTTCTCTTACCAGCAAACATTTTTTTTCATCGGAAATTTGCGCACATGCACAACTGTCAAACACAGCATGACTGGAACTGTGAAGTACACATTTCCATACAAGGATTTATCAATTTTTCATGAATGAAGGGATGGGTACTGACATTAAGCGTAAGTATTATATAATTAAAAGGTATGAACTAAATTTTAAAAGTATAAATATAAAAATCATATTATATTGAATGTTATCAATAATATCAAATAAAAATAGGGGGTACTGCAGATCTAGAGTGTCTATACACAAGCTGCCATTACAAAAAAAATCGATATGTAGTCTCTAATTAATGATTTATTTCCATGATCAGATATAACATAATTTAAGAAATTCTTGTAGCCCCAGGCTACTCACCTCAAAGCTCTGATGTTTACATAAAGATTCAGCGAAACGAAAACGAGGTTCACAACAACACAGAGGCATAAAAAGCAGTCTAAAGGCAAACCATTATTCACGGTTACATTCATCAATCGACTTTTAAGTTTTGTCATAGTTAATTACTTTTCTTAATAAACAAATTTATCATTTAACTAGAGTACTAATTAAAATATGCTTTCCTTACCGGATTCAGTACTCATTCATGCTACAAGTTCAGTTTGCATTAGGTTTCGTGCATACACTAAACTTTTCCATAATACAAAGTTGCTGTTATTTTTTCACTTAAGGCAAGAATGAATAATCAATAACCCCTTTGAAAGACCACTATACACTAACTTCGTAAAGTTCAGTGGTGGTTTTTGTATTGTTTTGGAGATTCACTTGCATCTAACCATTGGCCTACTTTCTTACTGTTGTCAAGGAATATTCATTTCTCATCACATATAAAGGTTTGATACAAAAATGATACTTTTTACCAGTATTACAGTAAGATTACTAGACATTGTTTCATTGAAATCATTTTCATTGAGCTTATGATTAAGAAAATTTTGAAAGAAAAATGATCTGGAAAGAATCAAGAACCAGTCCAGATTTTTCATATACTAAGATGGTTACTTCATTAGATGACAAGATCAACAAGCAAATAAAAGAATGTATCAGTTCATGTGACAACTTAATAAACATAGAAGACATCAAATAGTTTTTGATAAGTTTGGGTTTTCGCAAATTGGTCTGACTTTCACAATCAGAGAAAACAGCTGTTTCTCTTCAGAATGCAGCCAATACAAATGAACAGACATGGATCACATAAGAAAATGCCAGCAACACACACAGAAAAAAAAATTTAATTATTACTTTTTTAAAATTTACTTGTTATAATTCAGTGCGATTTTCCATTTACTGATGATAAATGATTTTTCAAAGATGTGTTTAAAGAAAAAACAAAATAAAATTTCATATTATTTCACATTCGAAACATTTGAAAAATAATTGTAAACACAGTCCAGTAGGACAGCTGTTTTTCTTTCTTCTTCGGTCGCCTCATGAAAATGGATTTCCAGTCTCTGTTTCTCGACCGTTACACTCGGCAGTTGTAAAACAGACACCAACTAAGACGCTCCTACTTCCTCTTTGTCAGTCTGTCAATCCGCACATCCAACTTTAACACACGCAGTCCGCTGAGAAAAACAACACCCTCTGCGCTACTGACACCCTACTTTTTATGCCATTCAATGACGGCCAAAATTTGCATGTGTGTGAATATCGTTTCGTTTTGGACGAGATAGGCGGGCATAAATTGTTTTCAATGGTAGTCATATTTCTTTTTTTGTTATTATTTTGCAAGCAAGACACGTTCGCGTTCGTTTCGAATTCCGCGGTAAGTCATGCCTTTCGTCACACCCCTCCCAGATCTCATGATCACAAAAGTGGAAGCCCGGTAACAACCATTTTCGATGGATGTTTCTTCGCAAAGGCAGGAAGGGGGGCTCTGCTCTTGCTCCCTCTTCGGGTGGATTGACGCACTCTATACTTTCCTCATCATGCAGCCAACTTTCTGCTCCGCTCTCGGATGCGTCATCAGAATCTTCCTCGGATGCAATGAGACCGTGGCGCGGGCACAGATTCTTAACGTGGCGGGGTATTCCGTCTACCAGAAGTGACTGCGGGCAGATCATTTTCGTCACCTGACCCCTGACTCATTGGTGCCTTCAACCACACGCGATCTCCGACCTGGTAAGAGCCGTGCCCGGGAGCTAAAGACATCGTCAGGAGGTCAACTCCTTTCACCCTCAGTTCGTATCGGTGGATCCTGCTGGCGGGTGTAGTCTGGAGTGATGATTGTCGTTTGGCGTGACATTATACTAGTAGACAGCTTCCTGGACGGAACAGTGCATCTTGGCTGCGATTCGTTTTACTGTGCGGTGGCATCGCTTTGCTATTTAATTCCCAGCTGGGGTATATGCGCAACGGAACTGCATGTTGACTCCCCACTCGCGCACAAAAGCTCTGAATTCCCTGCTACAAAAGGCTGGGTCGTTGTCCGTGAGGAGCTCGTGGGGTGGGCCTCGCTTGAAGTATATTGCTTTTAGCTGCAAATAACGGTCGCCGATTCCTGTATCACCAATTGCTTCCAGATTGAAAAACGTGATGGGCTGTAATCCGTCAGCGTTAAGAAATGATGGGCACCATAGTGGGTGATATCAATTCCCAGTCTCTGCCAGTTCTCACCTACCTCGAGCTTTCTGTTTTCCCAGTGAGTTGGTGTGGGGTCTATGGACTGGAATTCTTCACATGTTCCTATAGCTGATCTGACGACTGCTTTTGTTGTTGACGGTCAGACTCTCCTGGCGAAGTCGGTAGTGCGTCGCACTTCTGAGTGACCGCTGTTTCTGTGGATGGACATGATTTGGTCTGCGCCTAGTTCGTCCACATGGATAGCGCCAATCAGTGACCAGGGTTCATTTCTTTCCTACAATGCGTCAAGCCATCGCTGCACTACTCTCATCAGTCGATCAGTTATATTCATAGCCGATGGGACCAGTGTCACATCCACGGTCAGCTGATACACTTCCACGAGTTTCTTGAGAGTGGTCAGCCATCTCCTAATGAACATTTTGTTTGCTGCCTTAGTGTGCACTGACACTCTCCCAGTTAGAGTATTCGATACCCAGTGGTACACGCAAACGGAATTTGTTCTCACGTGTAGCGTCTTGCTCTGTCACTGGAGTGCCAAATTGACCCCTTTAAACACAGCAACTAGCTCGGCCAGGTTGATATGTTGAGTGTCGCCTTTAGGTCGCAGCCAGCAAGCATCATCTAGCACTGTTTCGTGGCACTCTAATGCCACTCCGATCGCCAGGGAGCTGATATCGACCCAAACGTTCAGCTCCCGGCCATCCACGCACCAATTCCCACGGACCGGTTCGTCTCACTGCACAGAATCCACAGTCTCAGACACTATGCGCTGGAGGAGGGTATCCTTTGTTTCATCATCCCAGCTCTTCATAACCGAACTTGCTCTCCTCTTGAGCATTCTGCAGGCCACACGGAGCCAACCATACACCGGGAAGTGCCCAACAAGCCTTCCACACAGAGAATACTTTTTGTCGCGTAACGACACCAAGGGTTTTAAGAACCATACTTCCTCACCTCCACCGCAATTTACCTTGCTCCATCGTGACCGCCAATTCTAGTACCCGTGTTCCATCCTCCAGTCGTTCTGGGTCTTTGCATTCCAGCCCAAACTGGGCCAGATGTTCTTTAACGTGGGAATGACATCTTCATTGATATAGATGTCGTTGATGTAAGCGGATGCTGTGCAACCCAGTTTCTTCCAGCACTGTGCTAATGATCACCTTTATGATGAAGGGAGCCACGTTTAACCCAAATCCTAAACGTATTAGGCAATATCTTTTTCCATCAATTTTCCCAGTCTGGTATGGTCAGAGTGACTTGTGGATACAAACTTGGAGGTATGCTTTCCTGAGATCCAACACAGACATGTTTGATTTTTTACCGCCATTCATGCAGATTAGCTGCAAAGACGTCTGCATCGGCTGTGGAAGTGTCAACATGATGGTTGAGTTCCCAGAAGTCCATCACTGGACGTACTTTAGACTTGTTCTGTTGTAGTACGGCCATCAGGGGAATTAGCCCTTTGGGAGGCCCCAGTTTTTCTTCAGGGTATGGTACAAATTCCAAGGTTAGTTATGTCTTTCATTACATTCATTAAATGTGTAATAGTTCTGAAAAACCTTGCTTTCAGATTAGAGAAATTATTAGTTTTATAAAATTTCTGTTTACAGTATGTGCATGTGTGTGTCTGTTACTTATGGAATGGTTTGATGGTATAATGTACTGAGAATAGAGTTCAATATTGTACATGATGCTGGGTTTCTTTCATACAAATGCCATTGGGAAAAGAAAATTACTTTTACTTTTCATTTTTCTCAACAAGCAGAATTGACAAAATTATACACAAACAATAAGATGAAGAATAAAAAAACTGATAAAAATAAAACGAGAACAACAATATATGTGTGTGTATATATATATATATATATATATATATATATATATATATATATGTCTGTACATAATGCTAGTTGAAAGAAAAACTATAAGAGAGTAATAAAGTAAAAGGTTCACAAAGTAGGAAATATTTACATGCAAAAAGAAATGCACTACAGTGGTTATTGCATTCTGAAATTTAAGAAACTATCAAACACAAAGTTCAGGATTGTTCTCTATTTAGAGCAAAAACAAATTTCTTGAATTTTACTCTGCTGAAAGAGTTTGTCAAACTTTTGTTTGATTTATGTAAATCAACATTATTTTCTTCTGTCGGAATATAGTTAAACATTATTTTGACATTTTGCATTATTTATGCCAGCATATTTTGATCATGGTTGACAGAACTTTTAGATATAGCCATACTAAATTAACTGTTCATTTTTCTTTGAATTGATAGAGTATGTAATAATTGGATAAGCAATTTTGCTTCTTGTATTGTGGCTGCTAATGTCATATACTGTTAAATACTGACAATGCTACTGTAAGTTATTTTCTTGTCATATATTAGGCTATCAACTAATGCTCAGTAATATGTTTTTATATGCTTACACATATTTCTGAGTGGAATGGTTGCTGTGAGTTAACATGAACACTTAAATCTACAGATTTTACAGTGGAAATATTTCTATCCAGTGTGTGTAGAAATGTGTTATGCGAAGCATAAACTTTTAGAAAACTTAAATCCAACAGATTTCACAGTGGAGATGTTTTTATCCAGTGTGTGTCAACATGTGTTTTTTCAGATTTGTACTTATAGAACACTTATATCCACAAATTTCACAGTGGAAAGGTTTCTCTCCTGTGTGTGTTAACATGTGTCGCTTGAGATTTGAACTTAGAGAACACTTAAATCTACAGATTTCACAGTGGAAAGGTTTCTCTCCTGTGTGTGTTAACATGTGTTTTTGGAGATATGCCTTTAGGGAAAACTTACGACCACAGATTTCACAATGGAAACTTTTCTCTCCAGTGTGTGTTACCATGTGTTGTTTGAGATGGCAATTTTGGGAAAACTTAAATCCACAGATTTCACAGTGGAAAGGCTTTTCCCCAGTGTGTGTTAAGATGTGATTTCTGAGAGATGTACTATCTGAACACTTGAATCCACAGATTTCACAGTGGAAAGGTTTCTCTCCAGTGTGTGTTACTCTGTGTCGTTTAAGTAGTGAATTTTGGGCAAACATACGACCACAGATTTCACAGTGGTAATTTTTCTCTTGTGTGTGTGTTAATAAATGTCTTTTGAGACTTGAACTTACAGTAAATTTAGATCCACAGATTACACAGTGGAAAGGTTTCTCTCCAGTATGTATTAACATGTGCTTTTTGATATCTGCATTTCGGTAAGATTTATATGTACAGATTTCACAGTGGAACCGTTTCTCTCCTGTGTGTGTTAACATGTGCTGTTTGAGATCTACATTTGTGGAAACTTTAAATCCACAAATTTCACAGTGGAAACGTTTTTCTCCTGTGTGTCTTATCATGTGTTGCTTGAGTACAGACCTTACGGAACACTTATATCCACATATTTCACAGTGGAAAGGTTTCTTTTGAGCATGTGTTAACATGTGCCTTTTGAGATCTGTATTTCGGTAATATTTATATGCACAAATGTCACAGTGGAAACGTTTTTCTCCACTGTGTGTTGACATGTGATATTGAAGTGATGATTTTAAGTAAGACTTAAATCCACAGATTTCACAGTGGAATGGTTTCTCTCCAGTGTGTGTATACATGTGACGTTGCAGTGATGATTTCATGGAAAACTTAAATCCACAGATTTCACAATGAAAACGTTTCTCTCCAGTGTGTGTTAAAATGTGTCTTTTAAAATTTGAATTCACGGAAGTTTTATATTCACAAATTTCACAATGGAAACGTTTCTCTCCAGTGTGTAACATCACCTGTTTTTTGAAATTTGAATTCTTGGACAATCTAACTCCATAATTTTCTTGTATGGTCTTTGAGTGGACAGCTATACCAAGAATTTCAGTGTAAGAAGGCTTCTTTTTTTCATGAATATTCTTCATAGTTTTTTGGTACACTGTAAGATGTACACTGTAATAAAAAGAAAAAACTGAAAGGAAATGTAGGAAGGAAATAAATGATGCAGAACTATGAAATTGTTTTAAAATCAATTATACAATGCAAAAGATTTTATTGTGGTTGGTATTTGAAACTAGAGCCAATAGATTATTATTAAATCATGTATCAGTGGACATGGATGTCTAGGTGTTGGAATGCCCTTAGGTTCAGTAAAACAAAATCAGGAAGCTGAATTCTAGACTAGGAAAAGGACAACTTTGAATTTAAACTTATATATTATGCTAGATACATGCTAGAC
This sequence comes from Ascarosepion bandense, assembly GCA_037127315.1. NCBI lineage: Eukaryota > Metazoa > Mollusca > Cephalopoda > Sepiida > Sepiidae > Ascarosepion > Ascarosepion bandense. The sequence goes on from JBBBDQ010001776.1 coordinate 2,715,427, forward strand.
TCAAAGTTCACACTTGACCATCAAATGAAGCCATGTGTAGTGTTTACTCACTACCACTGAGTGCAGAGCTTCAGAAGGATGTGAACTCACACCTGCATCTAAAAGAGTAGGCAAGAAAAAAGATTCATTATGCACTAAATACTTTTTATGTATGAAGAAGAAAAATCACTGGAAATATCTCCAATATCTTTATGAAAATGTCATGGCAATTTACAGATTAAAAAAAATCTCAGTCAACACTTCATTATGTATGGAGAATCTGACTGGAAAGCAAGAGGTCAAAATACAGTTCCAGAGAAAAAACTGTTAGCATAGAGCTTACAGTTACATCTTGCCATTCCAGAAAATACAACAAAGCAGATGTATAGTAATTTCAATAATTTTCTTTTCTTTTTATCATGTTTTTTTATAAAATTTACTTAGTTTTTTTGTGGTGAATAAAAGAAAAAACAAATGCCAGAATATTATAGATAAGGAATCTTTCAATACTTTATTATTTGGGTTGAGATGCTATAATTTTTTTTGTTAAATTCATAAAAAATACATGACCTAAATAAAATCTGGGTTCAGACCTCAATCCCTTGTGCCTGATAGGGCAGAAAAATAGCATAGGTATTTGCAAATTTCATTGTGAAAGTTTCACCCCACTCTCCTATAACTCTAAGATTTTCAGTGGAGATTGTATTTCTTTAAATATCATGATCATTTTTAAAAAATAATTGATGAAAGAAATTACTATTTGTTTTGGTTTCTTTATAATACGTACCTCTACTAATTTTTAAAATGCAAAAGATTTCTTGAAGCTTTCAATGTAGCTTTTATTGAAATCTTAAGGGTTAAAGTTACTATTTCTAGTAAGCAAAATTCTCTAGTCTATTTCAAACAAATATTAATTGAAATTGAATTTTATTTATTTTTACAGTAACATACAAAGTCAAAGGTGTAAAAGAATTATTTGTTCCTTGCTTAAAAAGAAAATATGAATATTTTCTGAAACTTTATTTGTGGAATATTAGCTGATTTAAAATTTAATTAATCTGATTTATAAAAAATATTATTTACTTCAATTTTAAGATAACACAGAAATGAATTTTTTTAAATAAACAGTAGCAGTGATTTTTAACCAACAGCAGCCATTTGTACATAATTAATGAGTGATGACAAAATCTAATAAGGTATGCAAATGTTTATTGTTGTTCTACAGAAACTTTATTTGTTAAAACATAATTTAAAAAAATCACAGATTAGCTCCATTTTTATATAATCAATAAGTACCCAGTAATTAAAAATGTTGAAAAATATTATCTACAATCTTATTATTTTGAGAAAGTATGCTATTTGATATTTTTAAATGTTTGAATGAAATTTAGCAATCATTATGATTTTGTACCTTTAAGTAAAGTTAGAGGGATCTAATTGTATTAGCAATATTTTTAAGAAAAACATTTGAAAATCTTTAAAAAATCCTGTCTGAATTAACAAGGCCATGATAAAATATGATAAAACTTTATTTTCATTAAGTTTGGAGCACATTTTTCATCATTTTTAATGAAAAAGTGGAGATACCAAAATCAACATTTCCTGTAATAGAACATGTTCAGGAATTAATGTTTTGAATGTCTTTTTTCATAAATGGATGATGAACAAACAAAAATAAATATAAAAAAAAGAAAAAACATAAAGAAAATGGTTTTAATAAATAAGATAGTTTTTTTTTGTTTTTTTTTTATGGGACACCATGCTTATTAAGAGAAGTAATTCTGTAAAAAGTCAACACAAATGAGTGGGAAATTGATGTTTTAAAAAAACACTTTTTAAAATCTTTTTAAGTTAAATTTAATAATTATTACAATTTTGTGTGTTTAAGTTGGAAGGATTTTTATGTATCTGTAATTTTTTTAAGGAAACATTTTAAAATCTTCCAAAATAAGTTCCTGTATTAATTAAGAAGGCCAAGTGATAGTGTTATTAAAGGAAAATTATTTCCTTATCATAAACAGAACCTCAACCTTTTTAAAATTTTCAAAAGTTATCATTTTTCCTCCATTTTGACAAGTTTGCAAACAAAAGTAGATTTTCATTTTCAAAACTTTTGCAAAAATATACAACTGTAACATGTTATTTTTGAAAAAATAGCAAATTTAAAGTTAAAATGAGCTGATTTGAAACAAGTACTATTTGTTTACAGCATGAAATTTAGAATAAAATTAATTCTTAATCATATGTTTCTGATGTGAGAAGCGACAAATGGCAGCCAGATATGTTGATAAGGCAGGTATGGTTGACCAGAATTCTGTAAGAGGAAGAAACCATGAAACACATGACCTTTTAAAATCACACAAAATACATTACTTAAAAAAACAACCTTCCTATACAAAAAAAATTAATTATTTTAAAAATCTTTTGGATTGAAGATTTGTATTAAACTTTTCAATCTTTGATTAGTAAATATAGTCTTCAAATGGTGCTACTACAGCATGAGGTCTCCCTCAGTATATTGTCTACCAAGGTGCAGCATGAAGGTCTACCATGCCCCTCCTCTCATGGGTTACCAACATTTAACAATGAATCATCAGCAACTTTACATGGATCAGGCAATTAAACGATTGTGGTTGGATGCTAAAACAATGGTTCTTAAGAAATTGTGAAGTGTTGGTAGTCAGCTGTCCCAGTCACATCTTATTCCTTTTTGCTGGAAAATGATGAGAAAAAATTCTGATGATCTATTCATATCATTCCTAGAAGATATATGAAGTGTTTATTGATGAAATAAATATATGTATTGTATTTGATAGTGTGTTTATTTTTACCTCTCTACTTTTAATTTAAATAGTGTATAGATATATAACTACTAATACAAGGTTTATATACACATACAATATTATATTATAGTTTGATGCAGCGGTAGACCTCATACTATAGTCAAAATGGGAGGTAGACCTCATGCTGGAGTAGCACACTACTTTCAAGAATTTTAAAAAGATTTTTTTAAACTAAATCATAATTAAAAAGGAAAAATGAAAACAATTATTAAAAAAATTTTCTGCAGGCTGTAATATCCTTCATATATATATATATATATATATATATATATATATATTTTAAATAAACTAAAATCTTACCTACTTAAATAATGTCATAGTTTTCTTGCATTTTTTTTAAAGTTTTGGAAAAAAGCTATTAAAAAACACTAGATGATTTACATTCCCCAAGGAGTCCTAATAATATAATAAATAAAACACATTTTTGAAACAGAATTTAATTTCTTGAAATTACATGGGGTGACAAATGTATGAAAAAATATTTTTGCTAATATTTTCTAAAAATAATTTCATTTATTTTTGAGTAAGTCTTGAATGTTTCATTAAAATCTGACAATTATTTGATTTTCGTAAGAATTTCCTAATTAATGTGTTTTACAATGGAAAAAAAAACGAGTTTAATAATATTACATTAGCCATAGTAAACTCTGGTAAACATTTGGTTACCCCCAACAATAATCCAAACAAGATTTTTTTACCAAAATTTTGAATATATTAGAAAGGATTAAAAGAATTTTAAAAATAATGAATATTTAACTTCATTGTTCTTTTAATAGTAACATTTTGATAGAAAACTCTGTTTTATTAAGTTTGGAGCCTTTTTTCATCATGTATGCTGTTTTTACAGCAAGTTAGTAGAGGTACCTAATGTGGTAAAATGGGTTCAGGAATTAATGTTCTGAAAGTAATGATTGTTCAAATGAAAATAAAAATGATGATCAAGAAACAAAAACATATATAAGAAATAAAAATAAATGTAAAAATAATGGTTTTAATAAATAAAATATGTTATTGTTTTTTACAGGCCACCATACTTAAAAACTGAAGCAATTCTGTAGAAATGTCAACACAAATGGCAAACAATCAGTGATTTAAAAAAGCATTGTTAAAATATTTTTTAATCACATTAAGTAATTACTACGATTTTGTGCCTTTAATTAAACTTAGGGAAATCTTTATGTATCAGCAAATCCTTTAAGAAAAAAAAAATTTGAAAATCTTTAAAACTAAAAATAAAATCTTGTATTAATTAAGAAGGCCAAGTGATGGCGTTATTTAGGTACGTCCACTCATTTTTTATGCCTAACTTTAAATTGAATTTTAAAAATAAAAAAGTTTTCTTGAACCTTTAATTTTAGCTTTAACTGAAAGCCAAGAGATTAATACTAATTCCAGTAACCAAAATACTCTGATGTATTTCAAACTGAAATCATACTGATTGGAATCTAAAATTTTGAGACTTTAAAATCTGTTAAATTTTTTAGTCATGTTTGAGTGATCAAGACATTTGTATGCAAAAGTTAATTCTTTGTTTTAAAAATCTAGCAAAGATTAAATATACATCTGTGACACATTATTTTTTAGAAAATTAGCAAATTTAAAGTTAAATTAATTCGATTTACACAAGTATTACTTATTATAGCATAAAATTTAGAATAAAACTATTTCTTAATCATGAAGCATTGATTCTTCTGACATTTCCCTGTAATTGATTGACATATGATGACAGCCACATGGTCAAATAACCTAAGTATGATGACCAGAAATGACATAATTGTCCAAATGTTTTTTCCTGTAAAGAGAAAAAAAAATGTGAAACATGACCTTTTAATGTAACACAGAAATTACCATATAAAAAAAAAATTCAAATACACACAAAAAATTTAAATTTTGAAAATACAATGGCTTGACAATTTGTATAAATTTTTTCAATATTTGAATAGAAAATATAGTCTTCAATTAATAACTTAAGAACCTAACTGCCACAAGACATTGTCAGTTAAGTGCCATACATGATACACGCTATGGGCAATCATGTCTCAAAAGAGACATGACTGACTGGGCAGATTATCCCACAGTAGGTTGCCATTACATTTTGTGGTAGACTGGTTGCCAACTAAGGCTATAGAATCCAATCCGTCCTATTATTTAACCCATAACGGGACGGAAGAGATGGATTAATACCTTTCCGAAGAGTATTTGTGCATAAGTGAATGCAAGGAATGTCAATTGGAATTCGAACTTGGCTCCCCGATCTGTCATTCTGAGTCGATATCCACTGCACCACAACACACATTTGTAGAATTTTTAAAACATTTTTTAAATTTTATAAATTATTATAATTAAAAAAGAAAAAGTTTATACAATTATTTTAACATTTTATTATTCATTAAAAATACATTTTTTCTTCCATTATGTCCTTAATATATATTATTTATAAAAGTGATTAAAAGCTTATCTAATTAAATAATGTCATAGTTTTATTGCATTTTTTACTTCATCATTCAAAGCAGATTTTCCGAAAAAGTGCCAAATATTTGAAAAAACTTATAGATGATTTCCATTCCCCAATGAGTTCTGAATTTAACTAAAATAAATTTTCACAAAAAAATTTAATTTCTTGAAATTTCATGAATTTACGTACAGGGGAGTAACATGGAAAATGAATATTTTTACTAAGATTTTCCAAAAACAATAATTTCATTAATTTATGAATAAGTCATAAAAGTTTCATTAAAATTAACTTGTTTTTTACTGGGAAAAATACTGAGAGTTACTCATACATTATCCATTGTAAACATTGGTAATGATTTGGTTACCCGCTAATGAAAATTAAAACAAGAATTTTACAAAAAATTTTAGGTACCTGCACTTATTTTCAATAACTAACTTTTATTGAATTTTTTAAAATAAAAAAAAATTTTCTTGAAACTTTTTTTATTTTAGTTTTAATTGAAAGCTAAATGATTAATTTTTTTTTACTATTTCCAGTAAGCAAAATTTCAAAAGAAATTATATTGATTGAAATCTAAAATCTTTCAATTTTTCTGCCATTTTTGAGCGATCGACACATTTAAACAAAAATTAATTCTTGGCAAAAATGTTGCAAAAATAAAATATATTGTTATTATTAAAAGGAAAGATCAAAGTATATTTTTAATTATTTAAAATTTTTTTTTAATCCTTTCTAACACATTATACGAAATTCTTTCAAAGAAGACAATGAAATTATTTCAAATAATGCATTTTTGTGGGTCTTTTAAGAAGTGACGGTTTGTCTAACTTACCTTTTTTTCACTACGAATCTGTAAGCTTTTAAACAAACAGGATTAAGTTGCTCTTGTTATTGGACTTGATATTTCTTTCTCAGCTTTAATAATATTTGGTAATCAATAAAACTTCACACTTTTAAAAAGATTACAATGAAAAACAATTAATTATATAAAAATAGATCGCATGTAAATACTGAAAATAAAGAACGAACAGAACAAAGGAATTACACGAAACGGTGTAAAAGGGAAATTTCTTCCTTTTTCAAATATGGACTAGGTAGAGACAATGTCTCACATTGTGTAAGTGTGGAATTGCAGTCAGCATTTCTATTTTGGGGATTAGGAAATAATTTTCATTTAATGACATTGTCACTTGGTATTTTTAATTAGTACAGGATTTTAATTTCAATTCCCAAGCCTCAAGAATTACAATTGTTTTCCTTTAGAGAGTTGATTTCTGGTTTTAAAGAAAAACTGTCCATGAATGAAAGAAAAACATGAGGAACGACGAAATTTTAGAGAAAAGGAAGACAATGCGATAGGTACCCCTACTCATATCGAAATTTTAAATTGAATTAAAAAAAGTTTTCTTGAAACTTTTATTTTAGTTTTAATTGAAAGCTAAATGAATCAATTTACTATTTCCAGTAAGCAAAATCCTGGTCTATTTCAAACAGAAATTATATTGATTGGAATCTAAAATTTTTCAATTTTTTAAAAGTCTTTCAATTTTCAGCCATTTTTAAATGATTGACACATTTGTAAACAAAAGTTAATTCTCAGTTTTAAAAACTCTTGCGAAAATAAAATATAGATCTGTGACACTATAGCAGACTTGTCAGGCAGTTCAACACATTAATTTTGATTAGAAAACGTCACATAAGACTCACGCAAAAGAATAACCAACAACAAATGTTACATAAATACATGTGTTATTAACAAATATACAATCAAACAATGTTAATAAAGAAAAGCATCCCTTTAAGAAAGGTTGAATTAGTAAAGAGTTGCCTCTCTTTGACTACAAATTAAAGTTAAGTTAAAACTGAATAAATGTTCATGGAAATTGTTCTTGTAACCTTGTTATACACTGTAGGAAAGTATGCCATTGAAAGAAGTTTCTAGAGAAAGTGTGAAAATTATCATCAGTATGTGTGTCAAAATGAGTGAGTTTGAGTGAGTGAGATTGGCGTGTGTGAATGAGAAGATTGACGTGTATCCACAACTGCGTGGAGCAGTTGGGATCTCAGGATTTATTGCATAAAATACAATTTTGGCACAAGGCCAGTGTTTTTTTGGGGGAGCATAAAACTGAGGTTTGTCATCAGTAACTATCCTATACTTATCTCAGACTCACGACCCAATCACACTTTACAATTTTCCATTTACCATAAGAACGTATCCATTGTCAAGCAATCCACCATATAACAAAATACCTCATATTTTCAGGGAACCTAAAAAAGAATCCCCACATGAATTTTTTAAAATTTCTTTACATACAATATGTGTACAAAAATATATAAAAATTTATGCATGATATTCAATGAAAGGGAAGGGTACATAGTAAAACCAAAAATGCAAACAAAAATAACATAATATACAAAAATAAATAAATTGATGTTAGTTAGACCCGTCTAACCCACAAAAATAAAGAGACTGCTGTATTCTGTCTTTATGACAAAATCAAGAAGCTTTCTTGCTAAGGTTGATGGGGTGAAGAAAAAAATTAAATACGGCTTGGGAAATTAAAAATTCTGATCCAGTCGAGATGAAACAACAGGATTAAAAAAACTGGGGGAGGTTGGGAATCTTGACATGTATCATAACAAAAGAAGAAGCTTGGAACAATCCAGGAACATTATCCAAAGTATCCTAACTCATTTTTGATGACTAACTTTTAAATTGAATTTTTAAAAATAAAATATGTTTTTCAAAACTTATTTATTTTTTAATTGAAGTTTAAAAGATTAAATTTACTATTTCCAGTGTAAGGATACAAAAGGTGTTTATCTCCCTTTGGTCGAGATAAAGCCACGTGGTCACATGACAACCGCTCATGATGTTACTCCTGATAGTGACCATGCGCTAATCTCATTCTTTCAGCTAACAGCAACTGAGAAAGAAAGTTGTTTACCTTCTGCCCGGGCATTTTGGCCTAGGCAGAATCTACTTACTGTCATGTTCCACTGGAACATAAAAACTCTTTGCGTTCCGTGGAGACATAGATAAAGACTGCCATAACCCTTCGGGACACAGATGAATTCAGCCCCTCCAAATCTGGAATCATGACAATGGTCAAACAGAGGTATCTTCAATTTAAATGTAAGACCTTTCCTTTTTGTTCCTTCTGATACTTTGCATTATGTTGGATATAATGAATATGTATTTCCCCACATGTGGACACCTGTGTGTGTATATATGTATTATTGTGTGTTATAATGTAAAAGTCTCTTTGAGAACAAGTATTCATTCATTCATTCATTCATTTCATTTCTCTGTTCCACATGGTGATTCGTCTTAATAATATTTATTTACTAACCCACGTGGAAATAGGAATAAGATTTATTCCTTTACTGAAGGAAATAAGGCATATTTCTTCAGCAGGGAAAACCAAGATATCTCTTCACTGGTAATCCTACACCAGTACTCTGGTGCATTTCAAGCAGAAATTATATTGATTGAAATCTAAAATTTTTAGAATTTTTGAATTTAAAAAAAACTTTTTGGTCATTTTTGAGTGATCAAAATTTTTGTAAACAAAAGTTAATTCTTGTTTTTAAAAATCTTTCAAAAATAAAATACAAACCTGTGACATGTTATTTTGGAAAATTAGCAAATTTAAAATTAAATTAATCTGATTTACACAAGTATTACTTATTTATAGCATGAAATTTAGAATAAAATTATTTATTAATTATGGATTGTTGATCTTTCTTACCTTCCATGGATGATTTAACATTTGATGACAGCCAGATACGAGATAAGCTAAGAGTCTTTGTTGATCAAAATTAAATAATTGTCCAAATTTTTTTCCTGTAAGGTGAAGAAACTGTGACACACATAACCTTTTAATGCACACACGGAAATTACCATACAAAAAACTTCGAATGCACAAAAATAAAAAATAAAAAATTATTTAAAAATACGATGACTCGACGATTTGTATTAAACTTTTCAATTTTTGATTAGTAAATATAGTCTTCACTAATTAACTTAATAATCTAACACCTACAAGTTAGAATCATTTAAAATATTTTTGAAACTTTATAAATTACTATAAACTTCAGAGAAAACGAAAACAATTCTTTTAAAATTTCATTATTAATTGAAAAAAATTTCTTCAGACTATAATGTCCTTAATTTATATTATTTATTAAAGCAATTAAAAGCCTATCTTGTAGCGGATAATTGGGTTCATTACAATATTTATATTTAGGATTCGCCATGACGCATGAATGATTAGATAGTATAAGACTCAAGAAATATAGAATAACCAGAATAGACATGTATTAATACAATAGATCGAGAGAAGCATGCAAATTACTGTGAAAGTGAATAGAAAGAGAAAGAGTTTTCTTCCATAGACTGTAGAGAAAGTCAAATGTTCTTTGGAAGATTGATTGGAATAAAGTTCTCTTCTGAAAAGAAGAATAATGTACATAGTGTTCTGTATATTGGAGGTTGTCACATGTTCTTATAACGGCCTTTTGCCGTTAGGTTACCATTAGAGTTTGTATGGGGAAATGTGTGTGTACACACATGTACACACACAAACTTGGGTCACTTGTGTCCCCTCCACAAGAATTTACTTGGGCAACCAGACTGGCAATAAGGTCTCACCCTTTTACAGTTAGATCAACCAAATGCAGCCAACAATTCTATTCCAGCAGCTTCTTTTCTCATGCTTCCTGCCTGTGGAACTCCCTTTCATATACTTGCTTTCTTGATGGCTATAACCTCCAGGAATTTAAATGCAAAGTCAATTCCCATCTTTTATTCACTTAACTCCAGCCCTTTCTCCATCACCCTGTGTATTTGGTTCTTTTCCTTTTTCTCTACCTTCGCAACTGTCTTCACTCCTGTGTTAACATCCTTCTCTTGCCCTTTCTCTTTCACTCCCTTAGCTGGTTCGTCTTTGTTTCCACTCTCCTCCTGCCTAATATTTCAAATCTCTTATTTAACCCCTTGAACATCAGTGGCGTTAACACCTCGCTTGGTGTGAAATGATTAAAAAAAATGTATGTGTAAGAAATAAATTCATTCTGTCAATTGCTACCTGCAATTGGGTATGATGTGCATGAGTGAAAATTATATTCGTGCCCACAGCTGCTAGGCAGCTCGAGCCCTCACCGGAGCAACATGTGGAAATGCACTGCTTATAAAGACGCACTTGGATGCACGGGAAAATTGAATTTTAACTCGTGCACACAGGATGATCATTTAAGATAAACCAATCACTGTCTGCTAATGTGACATGTTCTGCAGATGAAATGTGTAGGTGTGAACATGATGATGTTTCACAATCTAATTAAATAATGTCATAGTTTTAACGGATTTTCTATTTTATTACTGTGGGCAAATTTTCGAAAAAAGAGCCAAATATTTGAAAAAATAGTAGATGATTTACATTCCCCAATGAGTTCTGTGTTTAACTCATAAGATCAATTTTCCAAACAAAATTTAATTTCTTGAAATTTCATGAATTTATGTAGAGGGGTGGGGTAAAAGATGTAAAAAGAAATTAAGATGTTTTAAAAATAATAATTAAAAAAAAAATAATTCAATTTATTTGTAAATAAGTCCTAAAAGTTTCATAAAAATTTGACAATTATTTGATTTTTGCAAATAATAGAGAAGCAGCATCAGCTTTTTGTACAGGTCAGAAAGAGAATTGCTCAGGCCTAGAAACGAAGGAATGATCAGGTGAATAAGGACTGTAAGGAATCAGAATTTAGTGTAGGAGATCGGGTTTATTATAAGATTCACATGAGAGGGGGCAAACTAGACCAACATTGGAAACCATACTATCGGATTATAGAGAGGAAAGGAACGGTGTCCTATGGGATTTGGGATCAATTGGCTGGAAAGATTAAGAGGGTCCACGCCAATGATTTAAAGTTGGCTGAATTGAGTGGACTAATTGAGAACTCGACCCCAAAGACCAATGAGGAGAGCAACTCTGATGGCTCCAGAGAACATGAATTCAGAAAGATGAAGAAGCTAGAGCCTGCTGCTCGGGGAATGAGACCCACAGGGAGGTCGAGGAATGCTCTGAAGAAATAGGCACACTAGGAAAAGTGCTGGGACCCAACCAGAGAAAGAAATCAGAACTGCAAACTGCTCCGAGTGAGGCCCAGACACAACCCACCTCAGCTCCCGATTAAGATAGGGTGATTGGGAAGCTGAGGATGCAGATCCCTAGTATGACTCCAGGAAAGGTGGAAAGAAGATTGGAAAGCTGAGGGCGAGGTATCCTTCATGCGTCTCCAGGAAAAGTGGAGAGAGGAAAGGAGAGCTGAGGAAGGGAGAGAGTTGCCTCTGGAATTTACGGTTTAGAGGGGTCTCTCCATCTTAAGAAAGTAAGGATGATTAAGCAGATGAGATGAACCCCGCACATGACCGATTATATAACTTAACCTTTTGCATTTGAACACAGTTTCGACTTTGCAAACTGTTTGCTTTATTATTCTTATAGTCACTTTGCTTTTGACCTGCATTATACATATATTGTTTTTCTCGTTATATTTTTGTCTTTTCTTTATTCTTCTTTGTGAACTTTTTGCATTATTATTGTCTCATAGTTGCTTTACTCTTCACCTGCCTTTATATACATATATTGTTTGTCTCATATTATTTTTGTTTTCTCTATTCTTCTTTGTGAACCTTTTGCTTTATTACTGTCTTATAGTAGCTTTGCTTTTCACCTGCATTATTACTTATTATGATTGTTGATTTGTACTTTTGTCAATTCTTGCCAATTTCATCCTACAAAATACATGTTTACTTCCATTTCAGTTTTCTTTTATGAGATTTCTGGTGTTTGTTTGCAATTCTGCACTGTGAATACAATGACTTGTCATGTGCTGTGCAACATTTTTTTAAATATAAATATCAAATGGTCTTTAGCAATTCCTGCTGTAAAACCTGTGGAGTTAGATTCTCTCAGTATCCAAACATGAATGATATTTACATGTGAGTAATCTTCCTATTTTGAAACCTGTTGGTCAAATGTTTTCAAAAATTCATTCACTTGCACTCTCTTTGTAAGTCTAGTATCTGAGGAAAAAGACAGGAAGTAAAGATATCTACCAGTTTCTCAAACAAAAACTGAAATTATTTTCTACTTTTTCCCAAAAGCATTAGTATAAATGAAACACAGCGCTGAATGTCATTTGAACTCTGAAACTATTATATCAGAGAGAGAGTGCTTGGATTCCAAATTGTTAGCTAAAATTCCCTGAAATTCTGTGTCTGAGTTAATGTTTCAGACGAGCTCATGTATGGTTCACCTCTAAATGGAAAGTGGCTCTGACTGTCGCCAATCAAAAGCATTTGCAAGGTTTCGTACCGGGCCTAAATGTAATTTTCCAGTGTTTGAAAGCGCTTATCGAGGGTGGGCCAGAAAACTGATCATCTCTGTTTGGGTCGGCGCGGTGAGGGGGTATGATGTTGAAAGACCCGAAACCCCCTAGTGATCCTCGCGATGACATCACTGACGACACCCTCTAGCGCCTACATTATGGTGCGTATGTTTGAAATTGGAAACATCATAACTATCTATAGGCAATAATTGCACATATACAAATATTGGACACAAATGTTAGAAAACTAATAATTTATCTTATTCATGCTAATCTTGAACAGATGATTTCATATTTAATCTTCCATGCCAGATAATCCAACCAACAATATAAGTAATAATCCTAGTGAAGAAACATCTGTATCAATATATTCCATCAAATTATAAAAAATTGGCTGCATACTTAAAAGATTATTTTGTTACAAATGTGGACGTGTCAAATCCCCAAATAGATTTCTGTAAAATATATGTAGCTGCAATACTTACATCATAGTTATTACTTCAAATGTCTCTATAAAATGGCATGAAGCTATTGAAAGTGAAATAAACACTCCAAAAATGAACTATACATGTTAATTAACTGAAAGGTGTGAAAAGGATTCAACGGAATGTGTGAAAAGGTTTTTGGGATCAAGAGGCAGCAAAACTGGAAATTGGTTATATCTGGGTCTACACTGACAGTCATACTTGGGATTAGAAGAACTTCTGGTTAACTCTTATTGAAAGTGAAATAAACAGACATGTGCATGTTGCAGTGAGAAATTTCCATTTCTTGTTGCCAGCCACCAAGTATGGATGAGAAGAAGAGCTGGTAGAAGGAAGGGCTGACATAATTGAACATGTCCCAAAGGTCTCCTACTTACCCATTTGGAAGAGTTAGTGATGCTCTGAATCAAATACAGTTTACATTTCTGTTTCTAAACATGGCATTTCTTTTATAATGTTGTGTTATAAATTTTGAACACAATTCAAAATAGCAGGAAGATGAGACAGCAATTAAGAAAGGCTTTATATATATATATATATATATATATATATATATATATATATATATAAATTGAGCAAAACAATGTTATTCGTGTTTCTTCTAATAATGTCACTCTCCACAGAATACAGCACAATTTATAAAGAAAAATATTTACATACAAAATATTAGTTAACAAAAAAATTACATAACACAAAAGAATAATGTTCATATTCCATAACACCTTGTGAGCTTTTGACAAATGCTAACAAGACTTAAAATTGGAATGCAATATTGGGTGATTGATCGTTATGTGAAAAGCTTTGGCATGTGTCATGTTGTATGTTGTACATATGTTCACAGAGTGGGTGCACCAGGAAACTGTACAAATACTGTTGAGCCATGTGAACTCAATCCATTTCACAATAGAAGAAGAAAATAATAACCCTCTCACTTTCCTGGTTGTTTAAATAACTCATGAAAAAATGGGTTCAAAACATTTGTGTATCACAAGCTAACCATCACCAGATAATACCTCTTCAATTCCTACAATCGGTGGTTACATCACCTGTCAAAAAACCTAATTTTATAAGATATTTTAACAAAGAAATGCTTTGTTGACAGATTGGTCAATATGGAATCTTTCTATTATGATATATGCTTTTGCCAATCACATTAATGGTTTACCAGTATTTGTCTTTCCTGTTTGCAGCTTACTATTAAGCAGTTAACCTTCTTACTGAAGATGATATTTTAGTATTAGGGCCTCAGCACTATCACGGCCGTTCCTCTGTAGCACCTTTACATCACTAACAAACATTTGCCAGATAATGCTGAGAATACGACGTATGCAGTTCTGCTGGAATCTCTCAAGAGTTTTCATCTGTCTACGGTAGAACATCTGTCTCACAAGTGTTGCAAGCACACAAGCGTGATAGACCTTAAACTTTGCACTCACCAAAATTCTGTTCTGAGACCACACATTTATTCAGTTTTTCAAATGTGTCACTAGCTTTCCACCTCAAGATGACAGGACATACTCAAAGTGCTCCCAAGTTATACAAATGCACAAACAACTTTCAACCTTTCACAATAAACAAAGATGTTTGATTCATGATATGGCTTCCCTGGAACTGGCTGGTACATGACAATCATCTTTTGCAAGCTGATAGTCAAACCCAGTGTAATGCATGCATTAGAAGAAGCATCCATGAGATGCTGTATGCCCCCATCTGAGTGGGTTACAAGATCACAGTCTTCTGAATGTAGCAAATCCCTGATCAGCAACAAGTGAACCTCAGACTTTGCATTAAACCTCCTGATGTTAAATATCTTTTCTGTTGAACAATAGCGAATGTAAATACCATGGTTGCAGTTCCTATAGGCATGTTTAAAAACAATAGAAATGTATAGGGCAAACAGGATTGGAGCTGGAATGTCACCCTGTTTGACTCCATTCGCAAGTCACTGGCTCAGAGAGCTTTCTTTGGTTGGTTGGTTTTTATGGCAAATCAACCTTGGCAGATCATTTATTGCCAACTAGACTTTATTTATTGCTGGTAATACCTTTTCCTTTCAACAATTTATTGTTGTTTTTTATATATTTTATATATTTATATTTAAGTTTTTTATATAAGTTTTGTGTCTAGTAATACATTTTTCTTTTCAAGTATCAAGATTCATTGGGATTTGTTTTTAAGGGCAGGGTCCCCAAGTCCTACCCTTGTTATTTAACCCATAACTGGAGGGAAGGGACGGATTAATACCTTTCCCAAGGGGACCAGTGCTTAAGTGAATGCAGGGTATTCAACTGGAATTCGAACTCTGCTCACTGATTTCTCTTTCCAAGCCGATATTCACTTCACCACAACGCACATCCGTCACTATACACTTACAGCACCTGGTATTCCCAAGCGACCACCCATCTAAGTACTGACCAGTCTCAATGTTGCTTAACTTCGGTGATCGAGAGAGCTTTCTACCAACATTAACACAGGTTTTCATATCATCATGAAACAAACTGTTTGGGATACCCAAGCTTCCTTAAAATATTCCACAAAGCCTTTCTGTTTACAGCATCAAATGCCTTTGTCAAATCAACAAATACCTGCTAGTGGTTCATATTTTGCTTGACACACTTTCTACAGTTGTCTGGCTTTGAAGATCATATCTACAGTGTTGCATTCAGCCCTAAAGCCTGACTGTGACTCCGGAAGGGCTTCAGCAATCTAGCAACAAGCAATCTAGCAGAACTGTACAAAAAACTTTGCTGACAACAGACAACAATGATATGCCATGATAATTTCCACTGCCATCCTTGTCCCCATTGCCCTTGTACAGAACAACCATGGCAACATCCGTCCAGTCTTCTGGAATATTGTTATTGTACCTGGCAATGAACAAAGCCAATGCAAAAGATTTCTTCCTCCATACCTAAAAATCACAGCATACAGCCCATCCATTCTAAGTGACTTTCTCCCATTATGCTTTTTGACAGCACTTTTAACCTCCTCAAACATTGAAGGCTCTGTGAGAAATTAACAGGCTTTTCAGGTATAGACCTGATAAACGCCATGCCAACCACTGAAAGCCTATTGAGAATCTTATCATAATGTTCATGCCTTTGTCACTCCACCATTTGTTCATCTCAAAAAATTTTTGCAGCATATCAGCTTTTACTGTTTTTAACTTTACTTCAATTACCTTCTGCTGATCATCAGGTAAATCTCTATAAAGCAATGCAGAGTGGAATTTATTTTTATCTTTCTATATACTTGTTATTATGATCAAACCAATCTTGATACTTGCTATCAGTAAGACCAACAACATCAGCAAGACCTATAATCACCTCCTTGAAAGAAGTCCAGTTATTTTCACTCACTAAAGTATTTATTTTATTGACTAGATTTTGTCAGACATCAGTATCTTGCAGACGAGCAATATTCAGCGTTTTTGGGTATATTTTTGTTTTGATCCCCGAAGGACTTTACCCCGTCAAATCTTTCCTAAACTTTCTTAATTATGGGCAAATGTATATGCTGAAATCAAATCGATAATTGTTTATTGAAGAAACCTACCATTTTTCCTGTTATCGACCACAAAAAAGTCGGACTATATCTCACCCCTAACCACCATTTTCATATCTGATTCACTGCTGAATGACTTGGGGCATAGGATACTTATTATGGCCTGTTTACTTCCTTTGAGCAATTAGTCCATGATTTGTTTGGGTTCGGAACTCAATTTCCGTGCATGAATAGCAAAAAAGGAAGTAAGTTTGTCGAAAAATCACCAAACTATATGTGATGTCATTCTTTTTTTTTTTTAATCGTATCACCCCGAGCAAGGCGGTAATGCCACTGATGTGCAGGGGGCTACATAATAGTGAAAAGAATGGAAAAGAGAAAGCCAGAAACCACATCCAAAACAGGAAACAAGGGATGAGCCTCTTAACCTGTTCAATAGACGTGGGTGGAGTGTGAACCGGGCGATAGATAGATCTATCTACTCCAATTGAAATCTATCTACTCCAATTGAATAACATGCTTTGAATAACATGTTTTGAACTGTGGTTACGGGGTGAGATAAACAGCAAAAAGAAGTTCGATATTTTTCTGGTTGTAAAATTGAAAAAAAGTAGGTTTTGTCAATAAACAATTACTGATTAGAGTTCAGCATTTACTTTTGCATGGAAATAAGGATGTTTTGGAAAGATTTGAAGGGGTAAAGGCCTTTGGGGAACAAAACAAAAAATTACCCTTTTTTGGAAGAGATACCTTGCCTTGCTTTTCTCTTTTATATACAATATACTTGACTCTTGCTCTTATCAGATGATGGTCAGTCCAACATTCAACCCCATGCATCACACACACAACATAGGTTGTGTACATCATGGTATTTCACAATGACATCGTCAATCATGTGCCACTGTTTTTTATCGAGGCTACATCTGTGTTGTCTTATATTTGTTCTTTTGATAAAACATTGTGATGCCAATAAACAGGTCTTGTTCGATGCACATTTGCAACAAAAACAGACCATTACTGTTGCACTTTCCAACCCTATATTTACCAAGAACTTTTCATGTCTCACAGTCAGGACTCACCTGTGCATTAAAGTCTCCATGAATGAAAATTTGTCTACTACAGGCACTTTCATAACAAGATACTTTAGTTTATCATAAAAAGATTGCTTTGCTATATCTGTGCAATCCATATTGCATGTCTTCCATAGTGATCAGTTTATCATTGGCACCTGTTGGAAGCTCTTCCAAATGACCAGTTATTGATGTTTTCATAGCAAAAGCAACACCAGATTCTCACTTTCCTTCTACTCTGTGAAAAAGTATAGCCACCAGATTTCTCCAGCAAATGATCCTCACCATGAAATCTCGTTTCTGACAGAGAGTCACAACATTTGTATATTGATGAGGTTCCTTAGCAACCAGTGCAGATCTTTTCTCAGGATGTTGTATATTTGCTTCAACATCAAGTAAGGTACACACAATCCAACACCCAAAGTTGTGTGGTTTGCACACAGTATCATGATGACAAATGAGCCTGAGATAAAGCACCTTGGCATACCTGTTGGGCCAGACCCTGTCACATCTAGTTTCAGAGGTGTTATTGCCACTGACTTCAACTGGCCAACCATAGTCCTACATTAAAAAGAAAAGTGCAAAAAGATCTCCAGATGGAAAGCAATACCTGTACAGAAAGAATTTCTAGTGAGCAAAGGCAATGCACAGAGGCAGTCCCACTCTCTGAGCAAAAGATGATATTTACCAAAAAGAAGAGCAACTCTACATCACTGGATATCATCAAAGCCAAAGGTGTTACATCAGTTTTCTTTCTTCAAGATGTCTGCCTTGGCAAAGGGGGAGGGGGATAACTCTCCCAGTTGTTTAACCATGTCCTCAGACACCAATATATATATATTCAAATATTTTAATGTTGAGATGTAATCACACCAAAAAGTACATTTTATGATCATACAAACCTGGATAAAAGTGTTTAAGATCCCTAAGTAACTCCTCTCTAATTTTGAAAATTTTTATTGCGAAAACACTTTCAGCCATGCATTCATAAAAATCCCTGTCATACATTTGTAAACATTGTATATATATATATATATATATATATATGATATTTTATGTTATTTTAATTTTTATTGCAACACTTTATTAGAACTGGACACTCATTTTGCACAATTATAAATACTGTATATTTCTGCAAATAAGGCAACCTTTAAATCCCCAATAATAACCTTAAAAAGTTGGGGATCATCTTATTTAGCAATTCTAAAAAAAGAAACATTAAATTGTGAATGATGTTCGTCAGTAAGCTAACCTTGGCTTCAGTGTGGAAAGCAATAACGTACATGAAAAGATTCACATTATTTCATTTAATTTCTTCAGATCAAAGATAACTGGAAAGCAAGAGGCCTGAGGAAGAAATCAGTATTAAGGAGAAGAATAACAATGAAAGAACATAACTTTAGAAGGAAAAAAAATATATTGATTCATATTGCGTTCAATTTTTAAAGATAACTAGGAAGTAAGAGGCCAGAAGAGGAAACTAGTATTAAGGAGAAGAATAAAAGTAACAGATTTATAAATTAAGAAAACAAAAGTTGTTGATTCATATTACATTCTATTTTTGAAGATAAAAAATGACTGCAAGGCAAGAGGCCAGAAAAGGAAACCAGTATTAAAGAGAAGAAAAATAGCAGAAAATAAATTATGAAAACAGAAGATATTGATTGAATTTGCATTCAATTTTTGAAGATCAAAGGTGACTGGGAAGCAAGGGGCCAGAAGAGGGAATCAGTATTAAGAAGAACAATACAAGAACATAAATTAAGAAAACAGAAGATATTGAATTTTTGAAGATCGATGATAACTAAGAAACAAAAAGCCAAAAATGGAAATGACTAATAAGAAGAAAAATAAAAGAACATAAATTAAGAAAACAGAAGATATTGATTGAGATTCAATTTTTTAAGATCACAGATAACTGGCATACAGGAAGCCAGAAAAAGAAACATGTATTAAGGAGAAGGGGAACAAAAAAGAACATAAAGAAAACAGAAAATATTGATTGAAATTTCATTCAATTTAAGAAAATCAAAGATAACTGGGAATAAAAAGGCCAGAAGAAGAAACCATTATGAAGAAGAACAACAACAATAAAAGAACATAAATTAAGAAAATGGAAGTTATCGATTGACATTGTATTCTATTTTGGAAGTTCAAAGATAACTGGGAAGCAAGAGCTCAGAAGAGGAAATCAGTATTAAGGAGAATTGGAGTAGATAGACTAAACTATCGCCCAGTTTACACTCCACCCACGTCTATTGAACGGGTGAAGAGGCTTATCCCTTGTTTCCTGTTTAGGATGTGGTTTCCGGCTTTCTCTTTTCAAATCTTTTCACTCTTCCATAGCCCCCTGCACATCAGTGGCGTTACCGCCTTGCTTGGGGTGATATGATTAAAAAAAAAAAAAAGAACAATAAAAGAACATAAATTAAGAAAACAGAATATACTGAATAGCTTGAATTCAATTTCTGAAGATCACAGATAAGTGGCAAAAAGAAGCCAGAAGAGGAAACCAGTATTAAGAAGAAGTGAACCAAAAACATCATAAATTAAGAAAATAGAAGATATTGATTGAGGCCAGAAAGGAAACCAGTATTAAGGAGAAACAGAACAAAAAAAGAACATCAAATATGAAAACAGAGTATATTGATTGACATTGCATTTAATTGATGAAGAACAAAGATAACTGGGAAACAAAAGGCCACAGATTATTAAGGAGAATGGAAACAAAAAAAGAATATAAAATAAGAAAACAGAATATATTGATTGACATTATATTTAATTGATGAATATCTAAAATAAGTGGAAAGCAATAGGCCAGAAGAAGAACTCAGTGTTAAAGAGAGAATAAATAATGAAAAACATAAATTTAAAAAACAGAAGATATTGATTGATTTTGCATTCAATTTTTGCACATCAAAGATAACTAGGAAGGAAATGATCAGAAGAGGAAACTAGTATTATGAAGAAGAACAATAAAAGAAAATAAATTAAGAAAACAGAAGATATTGATTGACTTTGTATTCTATTTTTGAAGAAAAGAAAAATAAACTGAGAAGCAAGTTGCCAGAATATGAAATTCCAATTTTTGAAAGTCTAAGATAACTGGCAAGCAATAGGCCAGAAAGGAAACCAGTATTAAGAGGGAGGGAACCAAAAAAGAATGTAAATTAAGAAAACAGGAGATACTGATTGACATTGCACTCAATCTTTGAACATGAAAGATAAATGAAGAGCAAGAAGCCAGAAAAGAATCAGTATTAAGGAGAAGAAAAAAAGGACATTAAATTAAGAAAACAAAAGATACTGATTGACATTTTATTCAATTTTTGAAGATCTAAGATAACTTGAAAACAAGGGGCCCAAAAGGAGACCAGTATTAAGGAGAAGGGGAACAAAAAAAAACAGAAATTAAAAAAACAGAAGATATTGATTGACACTGCATTCAATTTTGGAAGATCAAAGATAGCTGACATGCAATAGGCCAGAAAGGAATCCAGCATTAAGAAAGAAACCAAAAAATAGCATAAATTACCAAAACAGAAGATATTGATTGACATCTCATTCTATTTATAAAGATCAAATATAAGTGGGAAGCAAGAGTTAGAAGATGAAATCATGAAAAAAACATAAGTTTTGCAAACAGAAGATATTTATTGACTTTGCATTTAATTTTTGAAGATGAAAGATAACTAGAAAGCGAAAGGCCAGAAAGGAAACTAGTATTAAGGAGAAGAACAATAAAAGAAAATAAATTTTAAAAACAGAAATTATTGCTTGACACTGAATTTTATTTTTGAAGATCAAACATTACTAGGAAGCAAGAGGCCAGAAAAGAAAAGCAGTATTAACAAAGAGGAGACCAATAAAAGAACATAAATTAAGAAAACAGAAGATATTCATTGATATTGCATTCAATTTTTGAAAATCACAGATAACTAGGAAACAATGGGCCAGCAAAGAAAATCAGTATTAAGAAGAACAGCTACAAAGGAACATAAATTAAGAAAACAAAAGATACTGACTGATATTGCAAACAATGTTTGAAGGTCTAATATGACTGGAAAACAAGAGGCTAGAAAGGAAACCAGTATTAAAGAGAAGAGGAACAAAAAAAGACATAAATTAAACAAACAGAAGATACTGATAAACATTGCATTCAATTTTTAAAGATCAAAGATAACAGGGAAGTAAGAGACAAGAAGAGGAATTCTACAAGTAAGAAGGGTGAGAAGAAATGTTTTAGTTACATTATTAGCCATTTCTACTGTAAAATATGTAACAGATATAAAGAAAATATATTTTACGTAGATTTTTTTAAAAAAAGCAAAGGTCAAAAAGAAATTTCATTCATTTGTGAATAAGTCCTCAAAGTGTCATTAAAATCTAACAATTATCTGATTTTTATAATAATTTCCAAATCAATTTTTTTCCTCATATAACAAAATTTTAAAGAAAAGAAAACACGATTCCTTTTTCCTTGAAGTCAAAATAATAAAACCAGACTCAACCAAGTAAAGACAAAAACACAAAAATTTTGTTATTAGGAATAAAAAGGGAAAAGAGAACATGTGATTCTCTTCACCTTGAAGTCAAAATAGAAGCACATAACAAAATACTACTAAATCAAGAAAAAACAAAAACACAAAAACATTGTTAGTAGGAATAGTAAGAGAACATCTTATTCTCTTCTCCTGAAGTCAAAATAGGTGCAAATAATAAAACAAGTCTGAACAAAGTAAAGACAAAAACACGAAAAACTTGTTACCAAGAATAGAAAGAGAAAAGATAAGATGTGATTTGCCTTGGGCTCAAAATAGGTGCAAATAACAAGAAGTTTCAATGACTGCATGAAATTTTAAAGGAAAAACATTTATTATACAAGTAATAACAAAAAAGATACAAATACAAAATTTGCACAAAATTTTTCTTAAGGCAGGATAATAAATTTCCAATGTTCAAAAAAGGATTACCATAAAAAATATAAAAAAGTTAGTTTGACAAAAAACAAGGATTTAGTAAAAAAAAAAAGAGATAACATTTCAAGAAAACAGTAGTAAAACAATGGTGCAACCACTTTTCAGTAAAAACAAAATCACCTAACTTTACTTTGCCCCTGAGGGTCTCTGAGACATATAATAATTTTAGAAGAGCTCCTTTTATATTCACAATTGTTCATATATTTTGGACAATTTCTTAGAATTATTTTTATTCTTTGTTGTCTGACTACAGGAGAAAATTCCCTTGTGAACTTCAAGACACTCTGGTAACTGTTGCCTTCTCACTTGTCTCTTCTTTGATGTCAATTTACCTTGTCCCTTTGTTATCAAAATGTCTTTTTACTTCGTCCGCTGATTTGAATCGTATTTATTCAGAAAAAGATCTCACAGAAGGCCCCATCCAAGTTTACAAAAAGGCTTGACATTACGCTTGTCTTTTATCTTCATTCATTTTTCTTTATCCCAACAGCCTGGGACATAACACACATGTGAACAGGTAAACAATGATGTTTTGTCTTTTCTTGATGTGCACAGGTCAGACACAGTTTTCCATCTCGTGTGTACTGTAGGCCTACTCTTACTAGATTTTTTCTGTCTTGACCAACAACTTAATTTGATCAAATTCTTGGTTCATAAGGCCCTTATTATCTCTTCTAAAACCAAATTAAATTCTAACATTGAGTTTATTACAAATGTTTTTATTGAAATGTCTTCCATTTGGACTGGATGGGATATTTCATCACCACCAACTCAACACTGGCCTAATCATCTCCATGACAACTCACCACCAACCTACAAGAGCAACTTGTAGGAAATTATAAATTTTCCATCAGAGTTTGTTTAGTGTAGGAAATCTGTGTGCCAGTAAGAAATTTGGAGGCAAATCTCTTGTAAACAGTCTGGCCAGCAACATAGTAACAAAAACAGGGACAGAAAACCAATCTCCTCACAGCAACAGAAACGTACTTTCACTCATCAATCTCCCAAAAGTCCAACCTCCCCCATAAGAAAATAAAAAAAAAGAACAGCAACCTCTACAAACCCAATGATTTTTCTGATTAGCCACACCAGATGTGGAGGCAATAATCATTAGTTCGGTAAAATCTGACATTATCTTATTTTTATAATAATTTATAAAACAATGTGTTTTTCATCACTAACAAAATTTCCAAGATTCTGAAATGAATAATTAAAAAGAAATCCTTTGATCTTTTCTCTTAATAATTAATAACACAAAGACACTTATCTTTTTTTATGCTTGGACCTAATAACATTAAAAATGAAGTTATTTACACCCTACCAAACCTAAATTCTTATGCCAAAGCCAAAAACCTTGTTTGTATGAATAGAAACAGAAAAAATAACAAGCAATCATCTTTGCCTTGAAGTCAAAATAGCTGCAAATAGCCAGTGGTGATTTTTACAGAGCAAAGTGTAAAAGGGGCCAAGGCCCTTCCAGAATTTTAGCTTTTATAAGCTTAAAAAAATTTTGCAACTGATCAGTCTCAGATTTTTATAAGATTTAATCTTCAACACTTTTCCCTCTGCATTTTCTTTTTTATTTAGGGTCATGGAGAAATGATATCTAAATTACTTTCTTATTTCAAAGTAGCTTCTTGATTGTATACTTTGCCAAAAACATAAATTGATTTTTGTTTGGCTGTGGTGTCCACAGTGTTTTGATTGATTTCATTGCATTATTTTTTTCTCACATTTATTGTGCTTCAGAAAAAGGTTTGTAGAAGAAAAAAATCTGAGCAGACAAATCACACTGTTCTGCTAGTATTGACATCAGTATTTACCCTTTGATTTTGTTTTGAAATTAAGCTTTCTTGAGTTCCAACAGCTTGAGAGCAGTAAAAAGGGCAAGAATAAGTTAGAATTCCTTTAATATGAAGTTATTCTGTTTAATTTAGTGAAGTAACATACTTATATTCAAACTCATTGCTAAGTTGTATATACAATAGTGGTATACTATGAAAATGAAGATGCCTGCTTGAGTTTGAATCCTCCTCCTTAGAAAAATCTCAGCCCATGAGTGGACCCCAAACTTTCAGCATTCCACAATTGCCACTGCAAATAACAAAACAATACTTAATGAAGTAAAGACCAAAACACAAAAACATTATTAGTAGAAATTGAATGAGAAAAAATATGTGATTCTCTTTTCCTTGAAGTCAAAATAGGTACAAATACTAAAACAAGACTCACCCACTGGGTAAAATTTTAAAGGAAAAACATTTATTATACGAGTAAAAACAAAAAAATTACAAATACAAAATTTTCTTTTCGTATGCCTATTAATGCAGGATACCAAATTTCTAATGTTCAAAAAAAGATTACCATCATAAAATGTAAAATTTACAATTTGGCAAAAGACAAGGATTCAATAAAAAAAAGATAATGCTTCAAGGCAGTAGTAAAACAATGGTGCAACCACCTTTCAGTAAAAATGAAAATACCTTACTTTACTTTGTCCCCGAGGGTCTCTCGGACATATAATAATTTTTGAAGAGCTCCTTTTATATTCACAATTGTTCATATATTTTGGAAAATTTTTGAGAATTCTTTTTATTCATGGTATCCAACTGCAGGAGAAATTTTACTTGTGAACTTTAAGGCTCTCTGTAATTGTTGCCTTGTCGCTTGTCACTTCCTTGCTGTCAGTTTGTCTTGTCTCCTTGTTGTCATACTGTATCTCACTTCATCTGCTGACCTAAATTTAAAAGTATTCAGAAAAAGATCTCACAGAAGATCCAATCCAAGTTTTCAAAAGGGTTTGACACTACACTTGTCTTTTATGTTCATTCATTTTTCCTCATCTCAACAGCTTGGTGCATAACACAGATGTGAACAGGGAATCAATGATAATTTGTCTTTTCTTGTGCGCAGGTTACAGTTTTTCTATCTTCTGTATACTGTAAGCCTATGTTTATTGGATTGGGATTCTTTCTGTCCTGACCAATGACAACTTAATTTGATCAAATTCTTGGTTCATTAAGCTCTGTTTATCTGTTTTAAAATCAAATTAAATTCTGACATTGAGTTTATTACAATTATTTATTATTATTATTATAATTTTAGTTATACTGTCTTCCCTCTGGATTGGATAAGACATTTCATGACCACCAACTCAACACTGACCAACTCACCACCAACCTACTCAGCATGAAGACAACTCAACTCTGACAATGAATTCATAGCTTCCGGCTGTCATAGTGTGCACATCTCTTATATTGGCTTAGAGTATGAAAAAATTTGTACACTTTTTTCTTTTCTTTCTAACTGAATTCACCCTATTAAGCCAGTAAAGCCTCTAAGACACAAGAACTTACTGGGAGTAAAATAACTAGAAAACAGAAATATTATTAAGGACCGGGGACAACAGAAGAGTGTTCAGGAAGACAGTAGATAATGATTGACATTGATTTTCAAAAATTTGATTGCAAAGTTGGCTGAAAATCATGGAGCCAAATGAGTATTCTGCAAGTGAGAAGTGTGAGAAAAGAAACTGTTAGCATAGAACTTTCGGTTGCATCTAGTGAACTGATGAAATTTTGTTGTTAATCTAAATCCACAAACTTTACTTCAAAATTTGTACTAATTTTTTGAAAACTATTCAGAAGTATTACTCCTTTTCTACATTTTATATGTAGTTTTCTTTTCTGATGACCTTATGCAGTATTATAATTTTTATTGTAAAAGGGCAGATTTCATTTGCATTGAATATTTTTACATACATCAGTGATCATTTGGCACACAATGCATCTAATTTGTGTAATTCATTTATTATTAACAATAAATTTATCATTTGTTCTTAAATTCAGCCTGTCATCTCTCTTTGTTGTGTGCCCATATAAATTAAATGTTACTTCAATTATTTTGGGTATTGTTTTGTATTTTTTTTTTTTTTTACCAAATAAAAAAATTCCTTTACATGGTCTGTTCCACCCTAACAAAATGTCTTGTGAATCACAATAATATCTACAAAGCAGTTGAGCAGCCTTCTTCAATCTCTCAAAACTCTTGTTTCAAGCCAGCTAGATAGATATCCAATTATCAATGTATAAATTTTAAATGCTGACTGGACAGAAACCTTTTGGGGTCAAGATTGTCCTAATCTACTAGAGCCTATGTCAGATGTAATACTTTTAGCTTGCCACAAATGAGAGTTAACACTTTAGATGTTTCCAGTTAATTTTTAGAATCAAGGTGAAAAACAAAGGCTTCAAGAGGACTTTCCTCTGGGAGGAAAGGTCCCTTTCAGAAGCTTGCCTGTAAACCTGATAGATGGCTTTTTCTACAAAGCATGTAGCCTTCATAAATATACACTTCTCTGAAAAGAATGTGTACTAGAAAAGTCAACCTAGATGATTATACATTTGTTACACTATTTGGTGCTGGTAGAAGGAGAGTTAACTAATAAAACAACAAATATACAGAGAGAAAAGAGTGAAGATATTTGGAGAAAAGAATGAAAATATTTTTATTTTAAAAAGAAAAAATTTGAAAGAAATAGAGAATTTCCCACAGAAGGGCAGAGCACAGAAAGACACATGGTTTTTTTAGGGTGACAGTTGATTGGTGGTTTGTAAATTCCCAAGAACTTATCAAAATATAGGATGAGTAAGATTCAATAATGGTTTCTTGTAAAGGAAATGAGACTGACACTAAGAAACCACTTTTGGGTGATAGTGAAAAAAGAAAAATTGATTAATCTCCATAGTAGATGTCACCCTTGCTGGTTGAAAAATGGGATTATATTGTTAGCCCAGTTTTCAAGTAAGATTTCTTTGTTATTAAAAGAAATTAATGACCCTGATAAAAGTTAAAGTAGAAGCCAAAAAGTGCATCTGGCAATTGTTTAATTTGAAACCGAATTTTTCCTTGTGTGGGAAAAATATAAAAAGATTAAAAGAAATTAATGGCTTGAGTTAAGTAACTCCTGTAATGTTTGCTACCTGCCATCCAATGTTTCAAAGTTAGCGCAGAGGAAATACCAAGGAAGGTGGAGGAATTGCCATGCCTTCCATAGGGTAATGGTGTGAGATATCAATGAAAGAAGGAAGAAATTATTGGGGTGGACAAAGACCTGTGAGCACAACCCAGGAAAAAGGGGAACTACAAAACTGAAAATGTAATTCATTTTTCATAGCCAAACAACAAAGAAACTCTTGATGAAAATAAGGAAATTACCAATTTTTCTGAATCAACCCTACTCTACCCTGTGTTTAGGTGGATTTCCATGAATATGAAAGCCCAAAGTGACAAAAAACCAGTTGCAGTTTTGCATTGGAGTTGAGTTGAGAAGTTGCAGACACTAAGATGAGAGACTGCTTGTCTGAGATGAACCTCCAACTTAAGCCTTGTGCCAGACCAACCAAACTAGATGAAGTGTTATATATCTGTTATATCTGATAGATGCTGTGGGTTGGAATTATGATTGTCTGCATGAAGAATTCATAAACTCTAACAAAATACTGTACCTATAAAAACCTTATTTTTTAATTTCATGAAGATATTTTCTTTTGGTTTTGTTCATTGTGAATTTTGGCACAGCATGGTTTGACCACGATACAGTAGTAGGATGGGTGGAGGTCACACATTTTTTAAAAAGTAAAAATAAAATTGTTAAAATAGTTCATCAGTACTCGATTTAACTACATGAAATTTTTTTCATATTTTCTTAAAAACAAAAAACATTAAAATTGTATTTTAACAAGAATGGTTCATATAAAAGACAAAAATAAAAAAAACAAACAATTTTTCTGTAATTTGTTGTTGTTGATCAATTTTATTTAAATCAAACAATCATTACTTTTGAAAATATAATTATGGCACACCCTCTGTCAAATGAAATGTTGATTATAAAGTATTTAAGAAAAACTCAAATACATTTACAATTTTTTGGTTTCAAGAAATGATTGAAAATTATTTTGATATTTAAAGAAATAAAATTTTCACAAGCAAATTCTCATAGCTTATATACAAGTCATATATATATATATATATATTGATTGTTTAATACTTAGTTTTTGGCCCTAACAGGGTTAAACCAGTACACATTTGTATTAAAAAGTGTTTGACACAATTATATTGTAGAACTTTTGAATATTTTGCATTTTTAAATGTGTTATTTAGCTACCCAGGTTTCTACCATGAGTGGTATCTTCAGGCAATTTTTAATAGCTCATTTTACCTTTTACCGTTTTTCTTTTTAAGGAAGATCTTGTAACAGTGTTTTATTGGAACGTTCACATGGCAGGGAATTTATGAACGAGCATTGTTTAAATTAAAATGAATTATGACGTTTTCATCAATGGTTGTGTGAACCTAGGAGGTATTTCTTTGTGTGGATGCATTTAGTCATAATTTCCGTTCTTTCATTTAATAGTTTATCTTTATTTGGGTATATCATAATTTCTAATTTTTCTTCTTGGCACAGTCTACATATTTGTCCACCCTTGTAAGGCTTGGCTGTTTTTACAATGCTCCACATTATGTCTGGGTCTTTTTCATATTTTGATTTCAATTTCCGGACATGGTTGGCCAATTTTGTATTGTTTTTTAATTTTTCTATTTTAAATGTAAATCTGTGGTTGAACCACCTGGTAAAGGTGTCTTTGGTTGAGCCCAAATATATTTTGTTTTGGCCATCTGGGTCATGTACCTCTGCCTTATAAATTAGTTCTTTTGTGTTGCAGAGATCTTCCTTAAAAAGAAAAATGGTAAAAGGTAAAATGAGTTATTAAAAATTTCCTGAAGACACCACTCATGGTAGAAACCTGGGTAGTGAAATAACTCGTTTAAAAATGAAAAATATATACATATATTTATATATTTAAATAAATTCTTGACAAGACAAAATTTTATAATGGCAAGCAAAATATAGAGATTCGATGACATTTTATTAAGATGTAAAATAGACAATTACTTTCATCCAGAACTTTATGAAGTCTTAACTCTGGGAATTTAAGCTTAAAAGGTAAAATGGGAATTGTGAAATGGGAGTAAAAAACAAAAAAACCTTTAAGGATACTAAAGCCCAATAACACTAAGTCCCAAAAGGAATTCTCTCTGCTTGCAGAGAGCAGGCCCCCGGGACCCTATGTAAATGGACTCTAGCACCTTAAGATGAGAAAGAGAGTGCAACCTAGCTAGAATGGAAAAATTTTTTAGTATTCAAACCAACAACACAATCCCTCCAATAATAACATGTTGACATATTGGGGAACTGGAAGTATTAACCAGCTGACTGCTGTTAACGGAAGAATTCAAGATTCTTGGAGGCAAATACTGCTTGATTCTCTGATCTAAATGCTGAGATGTTCTGCCTATGTAGTCGCATACGCAACCACACTGAAAGTTGTAAACAACCAAATTTGTATGCTAAAGAGGCAAAACATCCTTACAAATAGAGGAAAAAGAATTTTTCATGTTGAAAATATTACACGGACATTAGCAGCAAAATAACACCTACAAATAGAATATGAAATTCGCTTAGCTAAAACCTCACTGTCTATACAAGCAGAGAGAATGCCTTTTCGGACTTAGTGTTATTGGGCATTAGTATCCTTAAGTTTGTTTTTTTTTACACTTCCATTTCACAATTCCCATATCACCTTTTAAGCCCAACATCTCAGAGTTAAGACTTGATAAAGTTCTGGGCAAAACCGGTTGTTTACTTTAGATTTTAATAAAATGCCATTGAATCTCTATATTTTCCTTGCTAATATATATATATGTCTATATAAAAAAAGATGAAAGGAAAACTTATCTTAGCTGATATGTTTTATTATCTGAGATACTTTATTTATCACAGATTACTGCAAGTAGAAAATCAAACAGGATATGAGAAGAGCAGCTTACCTCCCTAAACATGACCTTATATAAGATCAAAGAAAGATAATATTAAAATATATGCATCCACCCAACATTACTTCAGCTTAGAATATAAAATTCTGCATACATTTTTCTTTCTTTTTAATTGAATTCACCCTCTGTCAGGCAGTAACACCACTAATTCACATGTCTGGGTGTGAAATAAGTAAAAACAGAAACATTATTAAGAAGCAAGGAAATAACACATTCAATAAGTCCTGGGCCTGACATATAGATGGTGCAACTAATAAAAAATCCATATGATTTTTATGAAGTACTAACCTTCAAATGCCACATGACAAAATTTGGGCCCAATCAGATTATTAGTTTACAAATTACTGTTATTTAGTGAAGCAACTGTTGCAAATTTTCAAAACAATGGAAAAATATGAATTTCGTATGCAAATAAAGCATTGCTTTCTGATGGGAAAAATATTGTTCAAGCAAAGCAATGGCTTGATAAGTATTATTCAGACTCTGCTCCATAAGAAACAATGGTTAAGAGGTGGTATGCTGACTTTAAACATGGTCATACAGGCACAAATAATGCTGAACAC
The DNA here is from genome assembly GCA_037127315.1 of Ascarosepion bandense. Lineage (NCBI taxonomy): Eukaryota > Metazoa > Mollusca > Cephalopoda > Sepiida > Sepiidae > Ascarosepion > Ascarosepion bandense. The sequence goes on from JBBBDQ010001776.1 coordinate 2,746,599, forward strand.
TCAGGTCACCCAAAATCAGCAGTTTTCCCAGAAAACTTTGAATTGCTTCCACATCCACCTATTCTCCAGATCTGGCTCCCTGTGACTACTGGCTGTTCGCAGACCTCAAAAGAATGCTCCAGGGAAAGACCTTTGGCTCCATTGAAGAAGTGATATCGAAAACTGAGGCATATTTTGAGGCCAAAGACAAATCATTATACAAAAAAGGCATCCAATTGTTAGAGAAGTGTTGGAATCAGTGTATTACCCTAGAAGGAAACTATATTGATGAATATAGTCAAATTTTGTCTAAAAGTTGTTGTTTTATGAGTTAGGCCCAGGATTAATTGAGTCATGTGTTAGATGAATGATTAGAAAAACAGTAGATAATTATTGACATTGCAATTAAGATTTTGAAGTGCGAAAAAAAAACCGTAGCATATTTTCTTTTTAAATAGAATTAGTAATTATAAATGTTTGCATCATAAAATTAATTTGCAAGGGTCAAGTGATATTGTTATTAAATAAAATAATAAAAACTATTTTTACAAATCATAAATGCCAAACCTCACTACAATTTACAACCCCTAGTATTTTAAAAACAAAGTTGAATTGTTTTTAGGGACAACCATGCACATTATCAGAAAAATAACAGATCTTCTTTTATGCATCATGTCTCATCAGGATGTGGATGATCATGGCTCTCCCTAACTCCTTGTCATTTGTTAAGTTGTAAATTTAGCCTTTAGTGCTTTATTTTCTGATTCCTACTCAGCCAACCATTTACACAAGCTCTTTAGGTAAGTTGGGTACTGTAGAATGACTGGCCATGGTTAAATATAAGTAAATTACAGAATTGCAACATTGTTTTATTGCTCTGTGGTGAGTATTTACATGTGTGCACTTATATGTGAACTGTCAACATTTAAATAATATTCTCCAGCATGAATTTCCATGTGCTTTTTAAAAGATGAACTATGTGAAAATGTTGATGCACATATTTCACAAGAAAATGGTTTCTCTCCAGTATGAGTTCGAACATGTTTTTTTAAACTGGAATTCTGTGAGAATGCTATTCCACATACTTCACAACAATATGGTTTCTCTCCAGTGTGGATTCGAATGTGCGTTTTCAAATGAGAATTATCTGAAAATGCTGATCCGCATATGTCACAAGAAAATGGTTTCTCTCCAGTGTGAGTTCGAATGTGTTTTTTTAAACTGGAATTTTGAGAGAATGCTAATCCACATATTTCACAAGAATATGGTTTCTCTCCAGTGTGAATTCGAATGTGTGTTTTCAAAGTGTGAATCTTTGAAAATGTAGAACCACACATTTCACAAGAATATCTTTTCTCAACATTGTGAATTTGAAGGTGCCTTTTCAAATCAGAATTATCTGAAAATGCTGATTTGCATATTTCACAAGAATATGGTTTCTCTCCAGTGTGAGTTCGAATGTGTCTTTTTAAATGGTAATTGTCTCTGAATGCTGATCCACATATTTCACAAGAATATGCTTTCTCTCCAGTGTGAGTTCGAGCGTGTCTTTTTAACTGGTAATTCTCTGTGAATGCTGATTCGCATATTTCACAAGAATGTTGTTTCTTTCCAGTGTGAGTTCGAATGTGTCTTTTTAAATGATAATTGTCTGTAAATGCTAACCCGCACATTTCACAAGAATACTGTTTCATGTTGGTGTGAGTTCGAATGTGTCTTTTTAAATCATATTTTTCTATGAAAGCTGATCCACATATTTCACAAGAATAAGCTTTTTCTTCCATGTGCGTTTGCATGTGTGTTTTTAAGCCAGAATTCCTTGCAAAAGCACATCCACACACTTCACAAAAATAAGGTTTTTCTCCAGTATGCACGCACATATGTTTTATTAAATCTGACTTTAGTGTAAATTCTAATCTACACACTTCACAAGAATAGGGTTTCCTTTCTGTGTGTATTAGCATGTGTTTTTTTAAATTTGATAACTGTGAAAATGCTGATTCACATATTTCACAAGTATATGGTTTCTCACCAGTGTGTGTTCGCATGTGGATTTTTAAAGTAGAAATCCATGAAAATGCAGATCCACATACATCACAAAAATGAGGTTTTCCTCTTGTTTGTCGTTTCATGATTGATTTTTTTAATGTAAACTTTGTGAAAAGCTACAGACACTTTTTTTTCTTGATTCTTATATTGATCATATATGATGAGAAGTTTAAGAGAATCAGACCTGTAAATAAAGAAAGGTATCATTAAAGAGGCAGATTTGTACATTATTTTGAACAGAACATTGTAACACTTTGTTTCAATCAAGTTTGCCATATCAGATATTTCTTGGTCAGTTATAAAATGAGATAATTGTCAAATTTTAATGAAACTTTAAGAACTTATTCACAGATTAATTAAATTTCCTTTGGAACTTTTTTTTTGCAGAACATAAGTAATGTATATTTTTTATTTACAGCTGTTATGTATTTTAAGGTGTAAATGGCTACAGATGTAGCTAAAAATTTCTTCTTGTACTTCTTGCTTATAGAATACCTCTTCTGGTCTCTTGCTTCCCACTTAACTTTGATCCTCAATAATTGAATGCAATGTCAATCAATATCTTGTTTTCTTAATTTATGTTTTTCATTGTTCTTCTTAATACTGATTTACTATTATGGCTTCTTGCTTCCCAGTTATATTTGATCTTCAAAAAATTGAATTTAATGTCAATCAATATCTTCTGTTTTTGTAATTTGTGTTCTTTTATTGTTCTTTTCCTTAATACTGATTTACATTTTCTCACATTCCCACATGCCAGAGTCTTAGGGGCTTTATTACCATGCTTGAAACAAATAAGTTTTATAAAAAAAAAACTCTAGGAATTTAGAATGTATGTTCTTTATTGTTCTTTTTTTCCTTAAAACTCATAGTTTCATAAAATATTATTGATATAAAAAGTAGAAACACTGCTTACAATTTAATATTTGATGAACAACTGTTTTTATCTTTTAGCATCTAAAAACAAATAAAATAAAAAATGAACTATTCATCTGATGCTAACCAAAATTTAATTAATTAAAAATCAACTCAGTTTTTGTTGATCTGTTAAGATCAAATTTAAATGAGCATTTTGTAACGTATAAAGAGGAAAGATTTTCTTTTTGCTGAGAAAAATGTTTAGAGCACCTAGGAAACTGAATTTTGAATTTATATGCATTTAACAACAGGCATTCACTTTACAATACATTACTTACCTAAAGAGTATGTGAAAACAATTAGCACAACAGGGCTGAGAAAATAAAGCACAAAAGGTCAAATTTAATAAAGTTTACAAAGGACAAGAAGTTAGGGAGAGCTATGATCGTACATATCCTGATAAAACATGACACATAAAAGAAAACCTCTGTTATTTTTCTGATAATGCTGTGCATAGTTATCCATAAAAAATTCAATATTCATATTAAAGTACTAGGGCTCATAAATTGTAGTGAGGTTTGCCATTTATGATTTGTAAATATAGATTTTATTTTATTTAATAAAAATATCACTTGACCTTTGCATATTAATACATAATTTTATGATTTAAAAGTTTATAATTACTAACTTTTAAAATGATTTTTTTTTTGTTAAATGAAAAAGTTTTGAAACTTTTAAGTTTTCATTGAAAGCTAAATGCTTAAATCTATTTTTAGTAAGTAAAATACTCCAGTTTATTTAAAACGAAAATTATATTGATTGGAATCTAAATTTTGAGATTTTTAAAAAGTTTTTCAATTTTTTGGTCATTTTTGAGCAATTGACATATTTATAAACAAAAGTTAATTATTGGTTTTAAAAACCTTGCAAAAATAAAATACACATCTGCAATACATTATTTTTGAAAAATTAGCAAATTTTATGTAAAATTAATTTGATTTACACAAGTATTACTTATTTATAGCATGAAATTTAGAATAAAACTATTTCTTAATCACAGATTTGAACTTTTTGACCTGTCCACCATATATGTTGACAGGTAGCTAATTAGAGATAAAATAAGTGTAGGGCATGTACAAGTGACAAAATTGTACAATTTTTTTTTCAGGTAAGAAAGGAAATTATGACCTTTTAATTTGCACATAGAAATTCAGTTAACTGATTCATACGTGATACACGCTTTGGGTGATCATATCTCGAAAGAGACATGATGACTGACTGGGTAGAAGATTATCTCGTCATAGGTTTCCATTGCTTTCTGCGGTAGACTGGTTGCCAGCTAAAGCTATAGAACCCAATCTGTCTTATTATTTAATCCATAACTGGAGGGAAGAGATGGATTAATACCTTTCCCAAGGTAAAGGCATGTAAGTGAATGCAAGGAATTCAACTGTAATTCGAACTTGGCTCCGCGATTTCTCATTCTGAATCGATAGAAATTACCATACAAAAAAAACTTCAAATACACAAAAAAATATGAAAACCAAACGATTTGTATTAAAGTTTTCAATTTTTGATAGGCAATATAATCTGCAATTATTAACTTAAAAACCTAAATGCAACAAATCTTTTAAGTATTTTAAAAATATTTTTGAAACTTTATAAATTATTAATAAAAACAAAATAAAACCAATTCTTTTAAAATTTTATTAGTAATCAAATTTTTTTTTCTTCAGACTAGTCACTTAGTGACTAATGTCCTTAAGTTTTATTGTTTATTCAAACAATTAAAAGCTTATCAAATTAAATAAAATCAGAGTTTTATTGCATTTTTTATTTTACTCTTCGGAGCAGATTTTCGAAAACAGAGGCCAAATTAAAAAAAAAGAATAGAATAGATGATTTATATTCTTCAATGAATCCTGTGTTTAAAATCTGTCAATTATTTGAATTTGACTTTTGCAAGAATTTCCATATGTCTGTCACCGGAAAAAAATGGGTCATATTATTTATAGAAGCTGCTAATTTCCAATTTGCATATATTTAATCTGAATGCTTCACTCTTGTATATTTACGCACCTACATACATACACGCCTACGTATTCACCATCATTTGATGTTTTTTCTTTACCCACATTAATTTGCATAAACCTATTAGAACTTTCCAGAACAGTTTCTTGTTAAACAACAGCTGATTAGTCGTCAGCAACCAATCAACAATAAAAACAGTAACAAACATTTTCTCACCAGTTTGTTGAAGAATTTGGATTGATATAAAAACAACTGGTGCGCTCAACTCACTCAGTTGGGGCCCAAGATCAACTGCTGCAAGCATGCTAACGCCCAACTCACAGACAATTTTTCCTAATGCAATCACACACATTCAAACATTACTTCGAACACTCTTACTTTATGACAGGTTAATTATTCTTTAATCTAAAATTAATACAACATGTGGACTGAACCAATGAACATTTTACTTTCTTTCAATCAAAGAAACTCTTTATTCAACCTTGTACAAAATGTATAAAAAAAACAGTACATGGGGAACAACTCAACATTCTTATAACTTGCCTTTATAATTGCATGCTTAATATTTTCAAAATGCAAAATCACTAATATTATTGTTTGAATATATATTTTATTCTTGTTATTTTTAAGCTGTATTATTGTCATTTTTTATCCTGTCTTCATTTCGTAATCTTGAATGTTGTATCAAATCGAATATAAATACTGCTAGAGAGTCTCAGAAATGTTAATCAACTAGTTCAGGAGAAATCCGAAGTTTATTGTTCTTGTATCTGACATAATCTTCAACCTGAAGGTAAAATTTTCTAAAACCCTCTTTAGAATGGTGACCACTGACCGCATACATCCACTAATTTTTTTACACTTAAATTTTAAAAATAAATAAGTTACCTTTAAGCTTTAAAATTAGCTTTAATTGAAAGACAAGATATTAAATTTAGTAATTCCAGCAAACAAAATACACTGGCGTATTTTAAAGCAAAATTATATTGATTGGAATCTAAAAATTTTCAGATTAAAAAAAAAATTTTAAAGTAGCGCCATTTTTTTGATTGATCGACAAATTTCAAAACAGTAGCCACATTCCTGTTTTAAAAATCTGGCAAAAATAAAATATACGTCACTGACACGTTATTGAAGTCAATTTTTTAAAATTAAAACTTACCATTATCTGATTTCAAACATTGTGCTTGCTTACTCTCAGAAAAATTCCCTGTAATTTGTTATCAGATTAGGTAGCCCAAGCCTGACAGCTCATCTCAAGTGTTGAAAGATTTAATGACAAGTGGAAGGGGGGGCCGAAGGCGACAAAAACATATGAATGCAATTTATTATGTAAGAGAAGACAATCCTTGAATCACGTGACCTTTTAATGCTAAATATCACGTATGGGCCCCCGTACAAATAAAATACGGGTAATCAAAATGCACACAATTAAAATGTTTTTAATTATTTTAAAAATTATATTCAATTATAAATAAGTACTGAAGTTTTCAAAATCCAACCATTATTTGATTTATGCAAGAATTTCCAAATTAATGTGTCTTTCATGGCCAAAAAAAGTGCATTGCGTAACAATTACGTTTGTTTACTTAATAGCGGCAATTTGGATATCGCACTTACGTAATAAAAAACAGATTTCTACAACAATTTCGAACGTGTTAGAAATAATTAAAAAATGTTAAAAATATTTAAAAAATGCTTTGTTCTATCCTCTTAATGGTAATATAAACTTTTTTTTGCCGATAAAACTTTGTTTTTATTTAGTTTGGGATCTTTTCCCTTCTGACTATGCTGTTTTTTCAGCGATTTTGTGGAGGTACCTCATTGTCATTACGTTTTCCATTGTAAACATTCGTAACTCAAATCAAAACGATTTTCTGCTAAAATTTCGAACGCGTTTAGAAGGGATTATTTTTTTTTAAATAAATAAAAATTACTTTGACCTTTCCTCTTCATTTTGACGGAAAAGTTCGTTTTTATTAAATTTGGGGCCTTTTTTATTCGAACAATTATAATTGGAATCTAAAATTTTTCAATTTATAAATAATTTTCTATTTTTGGGCCATTTTTCTGCGATCGACACATTTACAAGAATAAAATATACATCTAAAATATACATAAAATATAATTTAAAAAAAAATCTTAATGCTAAATGATTTGTAAGCTGTACATTTTTCGATTTTTATAGTCTTTAACCGAATTCATAAATGACTGGAATAAATATAATTTATGTTTCAAACTTTCTAAATCACAATAATTAGCTAAGAAAAAAAATGAAAAATTCTTTAAAAAATTCATTATTCATCGAAAATCTTTTTCTTTAGAAAAAGATGATATCCTTAAATAAAAATATTAAAAGCAAAAAAGTGTATCTAAATTTTAAAATGGCGTAAAAATGCATTTTCTTATCTTAAATATTCGAAGCAGATATTCAAAAAATTGGCTCCATAGAAAAAAAAATTAAATGATGTTAAAAATACATTCCCCAAGGAGTCTTGCATTTTGATTTAACTAATAAAACCAGATTTGTAATCAGTTATTATTGAATTTCTAGAAAATTTCATGAAATTTGACGGGGAAACAATTAACAGATGTAATTCATATTTTTACCAAAATTTTCTAAAAATAATAAAATTGCATAAATAATCAATTTCATTCATTTGTGAATAAGTCCTGAAAGTTCCATTAAAATTCAACAATTGTTTGATTTTTGCATGCATTTTCAAATTAATGTATATTTCCACGCAATAAATAAATAATGTGTGGCATGTTTTTCCCCATTAAGAAGTAACCTCAATAAACATCGGGTGAATCGCTGACGAAAACAAAATATTTTAAAATTTCGAACGTGTTAGAAAGGATTAAAATTTTTTAAAATAATGTAAAAAAAAAACAAAACAAAAAACAAACTTTGGTCTTTCCTGTAATATAATAACATTAACATTTTTTTTTTACTATAAAACTTTGTGTTTCAGTTTCTGTTATTTCAGCAAATGAGTGGAGGTAAACGTCGTTAGACTCTCTTGATGTCATATTGTCAACATTTTGGTCATTGTATACACTAACCTTATCCAGGTGATTGGAATTTCGAAATGAACCCTTTATTTTGAAATTCCAATCACTGGAAGAAGGTCGGAGCGTACAACAGCCGACCGAAACAGAGAGTGAATAGCAGCAAAGATTATCACAACACTCCATCAATCCAGTCCGAACAATGTAAATAGTGTAAATAATTAAAACAGCTCATCTCAGAAATATAAAGCAATTAAAAGCTTCTCAAATGAAATAACGTCTTAGTTTTCATTGAATCTTTTAACTTTAAAGATTCAATAAAAACTAAGATTCAGAGAGTAGAACTTACCTTACCCTTTCACTTTTATCAGAGTGAAGAAAAGTTTTTCATCGAAAAACAAGCAAGATTAAGTTGCTGTTGTTGGACTTGATATTTCTTTCTCAACCTCGAAAATATTTCGAGTTCAATAAAACTTTCTGTTTTCAAATCAACTGCAATTAAAAAACGATTTCAAAACAAAAGGCTTCGAATTTTTCTAAACAAACGACAAACAGAACAATGAATTACGAAAACCGGTGTAAAAGAAGAATTGGTTCCTTCTTCAAAAATAGTTTTCCTACAGACACAAAAAATATTTTCTTGTAATCTCAAGAGAGAATTTTTCTGAATTTTTTTTATAAAATTTATTGTTAAACATTAAGTTAAAAGAAGAAAATTAAAAAAACCTCTCAAAAATTCAATATTTGTCCAAGAAATTTGTTGGAATGGAAATAAGTAAATTTAAGAATTAATCAACAGAATTTAGTAAAAACATAATGCTTACATTTTGCTTAAAAACAGTAAAGAAAGGCTATAATAAAAATATACCATATATTTATTCCTGCATCAAAGGAGGCAACCTTTGAATAATTTAAATAATTTTAATATGAACATTTTCTCTTTTGGCTGTTTAACAAATCTAGAAACTTTCACGTGTGATTACTAAGAAACTGACAGTTACAATACAACAGTGTAGATTTGTAAATAAAATTCTTATCTTGTGTCGTTAAAATATACACAAGTGATTCCTTGTCATTATACTCTACCGCATTTGCATGGATACAAGTTGATTTCATTGATATGTAATTATTCTTTGAATAGGCCGTGACAGATAGGAAATTAAGAATTAAAATCAACTTCTTCACTTTGACAAAAATTCATAATGACTTGTGAAATCCTGGTTTTTCCCAAATAGAAAAAGAATTGACCATGTACTTAAAGAAAAAGTCGAAACCGGATTTCGCAAGTAAGATGTTAAACTGATTTTCTGACTAATGGAAGCGATTTGCAAGACCATGTAGAGGATTTTGGGTCCTCTAACGATTTATATCATGATTCGTCCAACAAGAAATAATAAAAACAACACCAATTTGTAACCAACAAATTAAAATATATTGAACAAACAACAATACATATAATGGCAGTACAATACACAGCAAGATAAAATGAAAAGGAAAGAGTTATTCCCCCTTGTCTATTCGTAGAACAAAGTAAGATGTATGAAGTTTTTTTCTTTAGCTGAAAGAAAGGTTTGTAACAGTTAAGATTATCGTCAAGAATTCAAAGATAAAAAGTCCTTTGATGAAATCTTTCAGACAGAAAACAAGGTTGTGTCTGTGTGTGCGTTAGGCAAGAGAGTCAGACAGAAGACAAAGTTCTGTGTTTGTGTGTGCGTTAGGTAGAGGTGAGTAGAGAGAGACTTACACGTGATGTAGTAGTAGTAGTAGTAGTAGTAGTAGTCTTAGGTAGCCTGCCGGGTCTCTACTCTACTGAATAAGTTTTGCGAAAATCTGTCATATTTATGTGTAGAAAGTAAATCCACGAGCAAGCGCGGGAAAAACTTAGTTTATACAAGAAAAATCTGTGATTGGCTTAAAAATTAACCAATCAACAAAACACACGTGAAAGTTGCTTCTGAGGTGAAAAGGTTAAAGCGACTGCGATTGTTAAATTGTCCTATACGATAACAGTAGTTATTTATAAGCCAATCGCAGACGAGTAAATTACATGGGTCGAACGTGGGGAAGAAAACACATAACAACCGCTATAACCATAAGGACTTCGCGATCCAGTGCGAAAAATCTAAATGCTGTAAATACTTCGGTCAGCCAGAGAGCCAGGGATGGAAGTAGCAGAGACGACGAAAACTGTAACAGAAGTTTCAAGTCAACTCGGACATTGTCCTCTTTCTCCTTTCTCGTGTGCCGATTCCTTTTACTTCTTCATTCTCAACATTCCCATATGCTTCGTCTTATACTTGATAACAAACGGACATTTTAAATGCTTACATTTTACTTTGCAAATCAATTACATGCATTTTCTCCATCGAACATTTTTCTTCTTCTTACACATTTGTTGACGCTCTGCAAAAAAAAAAATCCACTTATTTTTTTTTTTCAACAACTTGATGATATCTTTAAATGCGAGGATTGTCGGCTATGTTTGGAAGTGGCCTTGTGCTAGGCGTGGCCGACGCACCCTATATCTATATATACCCCCGACGTTCAAGGAACACGCACCCTACTTCTACACTGGTGACACCTAGCAGTATGACATTTTAAACGTTGTGGTACAGTGGATATCGGCTCGGAACGAGAAACCGGGGAGCCGAGTTCGAATTCCAGTTGAATCCATTGTATTCACTTACGCGCAAATACCCTTAATTAATCCGTCTCTTCCTTCCAGTTATGGGTTAAATAGCAGGACAGATTGGGTTCTATAGCCTTGGTCGGCAACCAGTCTACCGCAGAAAGCAATGGCAACCTACTGCGGGATAATCTTCTGCCCAGACAGTCATGTCTCTTTCGAGACATGATCGCCCAAGCGTGTATCACGTATGGCACTTAACTGACTGACTGAATGGAAGGATGAATTCTTCACTGGTGAACACCTACGTCCAAACCCAGCAAAGAAAATGCAGTGGAAAAATCCCTACTACCTCACTGGTGAATACCAACGCCCAAAAACAAATAAAAAACTCAAGCATCAAAACATAAAATGGCGACTCACCTTCTACAGAACAAGAAAGAAAGAAAAAAAGTAAAAGAAAATAGAGCCCAACACGTGTGAATAAACCCTGTTGTCAAATTATGGCAATTATCGGGTGCGGTAGTTGGTCGTCTGCTGAATTGGAGAATTGTCGGCGGCAGTAGCGGGTTGATCGATGACGCAAGAAGAATAGTTTGGTTGGTTAGGACGCGTCCCTAAATAGGGTCAAGTCAGTATAGGGATACGACTTCCAGGTCAGATCGTACCGAAGGGTAGCACTTGACGAAGGCTGAATTCCTAAACAGGGCCGAGTCAGAGTAGTGTTACGACTTCCAGGACAGATCAACCGCGGAGGCGGGATCGTGCCGAAGAGTATTCTCACGACTAAGCTAGGGTCAGGCAATACGTTTTCCAAGGCAGATCAACCGTGGAGGCGGGATCGTGCTGAAGAGCATTCCCTCGACAAAGCACAGGAATCTCACAAAGGCATCATACTACATTCTGATCCAAGTCACTATTTATTGCAGCAAAACTACAATTTTGAAAAAAGACCGCAGTTTCGTGGGGAGGGCACAAAACTGAGGTTGGTCAGCAGTAACTATTTATACCTAGCCAATCAGAAACACGACCCAGTCATTCTGTACAATTTTTCCTAACACCATGGTGTTAAACATTCCACTATATACCAAAAAACCTCATGCTTTCAGGGAGCCTAAAAAGAATTCTCTCATGAATTTTTAAAAACTTCTACTTTTTACAATTTCTTTTTTAAACAAAATGTTCATAGAAAAATATATTAAAAACTTTTTCCCGTGAAATGTGATGATAGGGGAGGGGCAATGGAAGCAGAAATACATGCAAAAAAATTTTTAAACATAAATAAATTAATGTTAGTTGAACCCGTCCAACCCACAAAATAAAAAGGCCGCTGTATTCTGCCTTTCAGACAAAATCAGGAAAGCTCTCTTGCTACGGGAGGTTGGAAGGAGAAAAAATAAATATGGCTTAGGGGAATAAACATCCTCATCCAATCGAGATGAAATAACGAGATTAAAAAAACTGTGGGATGTTGGGAATCTCGACATGGATCATAACAAAAGAAAGAGCCGGGAACAGGTCAGGAAAAAACATACATTAACTAGGTAGACAAGTAGAGACATACCTTAACCAGGGGAGGGATCCAAAGAAATCCACCCGATGCGCCTAGCAGACTTAAAAGAGAAAAACAAGATAAGCCCCGTTCACGTGAACCAGGTTTGCCACAGTCGTCCACCTTTCGTTGAAATGTCGAAATCAATCACTTTCTATCAGTTCTAATCTTTATTTTGAGCATCAACTCAAAATATCGGAACAGATCCTGATGAGAAAGGCGCAGACCTCGCAAGACTTCCTCCATTCACGCCGTCCAAATCACCATTCGTGGCCAGTCGCGACAGAAAAAACATCCGTTTCACCCCAGAATACGGGCGCGACACATTGTCACATGCATATGCATGATCAGTGAGCACGAACTTTTCGGTAGCGATACGAACCGTTAAGTCGCCGACACGGTCCCATACGGGGCGAAGCAGGAGAACAATGGTAGAAGGCGTGCGAAGCAGTTTCTTCCAAACCAAGGCCACGGCGTTCATAATCTGGCAAATCCGCCAGGCCCCATAAGAAGGCCTTGTGATTGAGAGGCAGCTTATTTCGAGCCAGGTAAGCAAAATCTCAGGGTTGCTGAGATAATTCACCGCTGGCACCCAAGACCAAAATGAGCTGAACTCGTCCTTGGACAAGCCGAGCGCGTCACGTAGTGGATCCTTCGAGACACCCTCCACTAATCCACGGTAGAACACACTTCTAGGCTGTGAAAAATCACTGGACCGAGGATTTTTTTTTCAACTGGAGGTCGGGCCCGAACCACACTCCGAGAACGCGGACAGGGCCGTCCGTTCAACCAAAGGGCCACGGAAGATAAATCCCCTTCCAAGCACCTAACCACAAGCCGGAATACTTGTTGCGGTTAATCTTGGCCCTCGTGACCTGTTCGTACCGTTCGAGCGCCTTCAGTACCACCTTGATGTCCTACGGCACGACACAAAAGTGGTTACGTCATTGGCGTACGCAGAAACCTTGGCTCGTGCCCCACCAGAGACTGCGATTCCACGTAGGGGCGGACTGCACGCCTTCTCCCTCAGCCGCCAAAGGAAAGGCTCCAACGCAAAAGCGCAAAGTAGGGGCGACAGTGGACAACTCTGGTGGACTGACTGAGACAGCGCAAAAGCGCGCGACAGCTTCCCGTTTACCTGTACCACAGCCGTGGGGGAGCGATACAGGAAGGTAATCCAGCGGCAGAAGTCAGGTGCGAATCCAGCGGCCTGCAGGACTGAAGACAGGTAGCGATGGTCAACCCTATCAAATGCCTTGGACTGATTCAAATTGATCAACTGGGGTTAATGGGCTAGGGTTAAATGTTAGGTTAAGTCTAGTTAGGGTTAGGGCTGGGATTAAGCTGCTAGGTCTAGAGCTAAGGTAAAGGCTACGGTTAGGCTTAGGGCTAAGGCTAAGGCTTGAGTTAAGGTTGAGGCGAGGGTTTCGACAAGCCCTAGAGTTAAGTGGCTAGAGCTAGAACTTCGAATAAGACTAGTATCAAGGCTAGAGCTTGGATTAAGGTACATGGCTAGAGCCAAGTTTAAGGCTAGGCTTAGGGTTAAGTGATGATGGCTACAGTTATGTTAAGGCTAGGGTTAGAGCTAGGACTATAGTTAAGTGTCTAAGGCTTGAGCTGTTTAACACTCAAGTTAGGTCTAGGCATATGGTTAATTGGCTAGGGCTAGAGCTAAGGTTATGGCTAGGGTTACACTAGGGCTAATGTTAAGGGGCTGGGGCTAGAGCTATCTATTAAATCTAGGTTTAGGGCTAAGGTTAGGGTTAACTTGCTAGAGCTTATGTTAAGGCTAGAGTATGAACAGGGGCCTGGGGTAATTGGCTTCGGCTATACCCAAGGTTAAATTTAGGGCTAGGGCTTGTGTTAAGTGTCTAGAGCCATAGCTAAGTGTAAGTCTAGGGCTAGGGCTGTCTAGGGTTTAGTTGTTAGTGTTAGAGCTAACATTAAGGATAGGGTTAGGACTAGGGCTACAGATGTGGCTAGGGCTAGATCTAAGGTTGTCTAGGGTTATTGCTAGGGCTAGGGTTAAATAGCTATGGCTAGAGATAAGGTTAACTAGTCGTACGGCTAGGGCTTGGGTTAAGGGGCTAGGGCTCAAGCTAAGGTTAAGTCTAGTGTTAGGGCTAGAGCTAGGTTTAAGTGGCTAGGGCTAGAACTATGGTTAAGGATAGGTGTGGTGGTGTTATAGCGTAAAACTGAAGACAAAACAAAACCTCTTTACTAGGCTTTACCGAACTAATTTCACAGCCAATAGCAAAGGCAAAGGCAAGTAGTAAACGCAACAGTAAGTAGTAAAACACAAGAGCATGCAGTAAACGCAAGAGCGGGTAGTAGTAAACGCAAGAGCAGGTAAACAAAAATGCCGAAGAAAGAAAAGAACTCAGCCTTTTTAAAGGAAAAGGAACGTGTGCAAAATCACGTGCAATAGAAAATTTTACTTTAACGAAAATATAACAATCTCCCCCCACTAGTAAGAGAGATTGCAAGGTGTATATATTATTTTATTTATTTTTATTTATTTATTTATAAGTCCAGTCGCTGAACTGGTCTACGAATCCTGCTAGACCGCCGTGGGGGCAGTTCACTATTCGAAGGACTGGCAGGTCTCTGGGAAGGCTGATTCTCTATTTCCTCCGCATTAAGTGTAGTGTCAACTGGACTTGTTTCAATCAAATGGGCCGGGTCTGCATTTGCAAGGTCGGGTCGAGTATTTTCAGCAGGACCCTGATGTTCATCAGAGCGTGGAAAGCGAGCCAAATGTCTTAGCGCCACTGAATCCTCCCGGCCGTCATCATGCCGTATTCTTGCATGAGTAGGGTTGGCCTCGAGGAGTTCCACCACCTCTACGATCGGGTCATACTTGCTCCCGTTGCCAAACCGTTTCAGCAGTACCCTTCCAGGTTCGCAGAGCCAAACAGCTAAGGCAGTACCGGTAGAAGAGCGCCTTTCAAATTTGAACAAGCGTTCGTGGGGAGTCACATTTGTACTAGTGCATAGTAGGGAACGAATAGAATTTAAAACATCGAGCAGAACGTCCTGCCAAGCACTAAGGGGTAACCGTTTAGATTCCAAGGCCAATAATATTGAGTGCCAAATAACGCCGTTGTAACGCTCGCACTGACCGTTGCCTCTTGGGTTGTATGCAGTGGTGGCACCCAACCCCAAGTCTCGTCAGGAAATTTCTGAACTCCTCGGACACGAACGACGTTCCTCTATCAGAATGGATGAAAGTGGGGAGTCCAAAAATAGAAAAAATATTCGTCAGGCATTTGATTGCGGTTTGCGAAGAACAATCACGGCACGGGAATGCAAAGGGAAATCGACTGTACTCATCGACGATAGTAAATAGGTAACGACATCCTTTCGATGATGCCGGGACAGGCCCTTTGAAGTTTACGGAGAGGCGCTAAAAGGGAGCAGTAGAGCGGATTAGTGTATTATTAGTAGGGCTGGAAAATTGAGGTTTTATTTTTGCACAAGTTGTACACTCGGATGTCACGCGCCGAACTTCATCAATTGAGTATGGCATATTTTGTGATCGTATAAAGTGCCAAAAACGTTGAACACCAGGGTGTATTAATGAACTGTGTATGGTCCTTAGCTCCTCCAAGGAGGAAGCAGCAGCACCACACACTCTCGACAAAGCATCGGCAACGGTGTTTTCACTTCCGGGACGGTGTTTTATATCGTACGAGAACGGGAGAAGCTCCATTTTCCACCGAATGATTTTATCATTTTTAATTTTTCCTCGGTTAGCTGGCTTATACATAAAAGATACGGCTTGCTGGTCTGTTATGATAGTAAAGTGCTTCCCAACAAGGAGGTCCCTCCATTTTCGGACACATTCAACTATCGCGTAAGCCTCTTTTTCAACTATGTGCAGTCGTATTTCAGATGGGTTTAATGATCGGGAAAAGAATGCTACAGGCCTATCAGCCTGTAAGAGAGTGCCTCCTATAGCTTTCTCTGAGGCATCGGTTTCAATAGTAAATGGTAGTTCGTCGTCGATAACCTTTACAGATGATTCGGCAACGTCTTTCTTAAGTTTTTCGAAAGAATTCACAACTATAGGAGGCATGGGAAATTGTTTATTTTCAACCAGGGGACGAATTTTGTGTGAATACTTAGGTATCCATTTTGCGTAGTAAGAAAACATACCAAGGCACCTCTTTAACGAATTTGAATCCGAAGGAGGAGGCATTTGCAAAAGAGGTTTCAAACGCTCAGGGTCAGGTTGAATAGTTCCATCACAGATTTGGTATCCAAGCAAATTGATAGAACGAAGCGAAAACTTTGATTTTTCTCGGTTTATTTCGAGGTTGTATGTTGAGGCAGCCTTTAAGAAACGTTCCAAGTTAGCGTCATGCTCCTCTTGAGTTTTACCACAAATAGTAATGTCATCAATGTAAGAAAAAGTTCCGGATAACTTATTTTCAGAAATAAAGGAATTCATAAATCGTTGAAAGGCAGAAACCCCATTAGTGACACCCATGGGTATTCGTTTGAATTGATACAAACGATTTCCAGCTTGAAAAGCCGTGTAAGGCCGATCTTCGGGACAAATTTCGATCTGGTAGTAAGCTTTAGACAAATCAATCGTACTAAAAATATGATACTGGGCAATTCGGTTTACGAGATCCTCAATCCGAGGCAAAGGGTACGCGTCAAGTAGTGTGAAACGGTTAATGGTTTGGGAAAAATCAACCACCAATCGTTTCTTTCTATTAGGCGACGAAGTAACAACAATTTGAGCACGCCACGGTGAATAGTATGGTTTCAATGACATCGTCTTCAAGCAGTTGAAGAATTACTTTTTCAATAAATCGGGCATCCTCCGCACGGTAGTTTCGGGATTTAGTAGCAATGGGTCTGCAATCAGGAGTCAGGTTTCGGAACAATTTTACAGGGGCACAACTGATCCTGGTTAGCGCGCAGATTTTTAAAACTTCCTGAGATCCACCAAAAGAAATAGTAATACCCCGGTGTAGTTTCAAAAACGGCACTCCGAGTATAATGTGCATACAGGAGTCAGGAAGCACAGTACGGTCAATCTCTTTATATTCGCAACCATTGAAGAAAATGTTCTCGGTGCAATATTCAGACAGTTTAAGGGAAACGGCGGATGATGCCATAGAAATTACGGAGTTCCGTTTTAAAGTGGGCAGTCTCATTGTTTTGACAATACAGGCACTGATAAAATTATCAGAACTGCCGGTGTCTATAAGGACAGTTAACTTTTTCCCTTTTAACTCCACAGTTTCGGTGATAGGAGGGCAACTATCACCACCTTTAGCACGGGCCCCTATGATAGCAGAAGAAGAACGTGAATGTGTTGGTAGAGTAGAACGGCAAACTTTAGAAAAATGCCCGAGTTTACCACAGCTTCGACATACCTTATCGCGGGCAGGGCAGAGGCGGCGGTCGTCCTTAAAGTGACGTCTCCCTCCACAGTTGTAACACTTGCCACGAACAGGATGGGTGGCAGAGAACTGTACAGAGTCACACTTCATTGGAGAATGAGTTAGAGCAGAATTTTTAGAAATACCAGTGGCCTCCTCGGCAGAATCGGTCAACACATTTTTAGTTCCAGTAATAGAAGTAACGGCGGCTGCTCCAATCTGGGTGGCATACGATTCCGCGCGAAAGTGAGCTTGTTCTAAAGCCCTAGCACATTGAGTAGCTTCTGCGAGAGTTAGAGTGTCAGTTTCAAGGAGCCTAGCACGTATCAATGGGGACCGAAGACCACGAATAAATGCATCACGGACAGATTCACCCCTGTAAGTGGTGGCCGTTACGTCTTTAAAGCAACAGTCAGCGGCAAGTCGATTCAAGGCCTGAAGGTATTGGTCGACAGACTCGCTTTCTTGTTGCAAACGCGTAGAAAGCAGATGTCTAGCATGAATAACACTTGGAGACTTGTCGTAGACACCTTTCAGTAAGTCAACAGCATGTTCAAACCCAGAACAACCCTCGAAAACGTCAGCAACAGTGGGACCGATGTTTAAATAGAGAACTTCGAGTTTATCAGGGTTTAACGAAGCAATAGTTGAGAGGTAGTAATTAAAGTTACGATACCATAATCTCCAAAGCTTGCTGGCCTGTGGGTCTGCCGAGGAAACGTCAAATTTGTCCAGGCGAATTATTTTCTCCATGAGGAAAATAGAAAATTAGTTCGGTAAATTGTGGTGGTGTTTTAGCGTAAAACTGAAGACAAAACAAAACAAAACCTCTTTACTAGGCTTTACCGAACTAATTTCACAGCCAATAGCAAAGGCAAAGGCAAGTAGTAAACGCAACAGTAAGTAGTAAAACACAAGAGCATGCAGTAAACGCAAGAGCAGGTAAACAAAAATGCCGAAGAAAGAAAAGAACTCAGCCTTTTTAAAGGAAAAGGAACGTGTGCAAAATCACGTGCAATAGAAATTTTTACTTTAACGAAAATATAACAATAGGGTTTTGGTTAGGTATATAGTTAAGAGGCTAAGAATAGACCTAAGGCTAGGGTTAGAGCTAGAATAGGTTATATGGGCTAGGACTAGGGTTAAGGTTAAGGCTAGGGTTAGGTCTAGGGCTATAGTTGTGGCTAGGGCTAGAGCTAAGTTTAAAGCTTGGGATAGTGCTAGAGCAAGGTTTTAGTGGCTTGGGCTATAGTTAAGTTTAATCTAGAGTTAGGGGATGTCTAGGTTTATGTGACCAGGTCTAAAACTATGGTTAAGGCAAGCTTTATGGCAAGTGTTTTGGTTGAGTGGCTAGTTATAGAGCTGAGATTAAGTCTACCTTTAGCACAAGTGCGAGGTTTAAGTGGCTAGAGCTGAGGTTAAGGCAACGTTTAGGTCTAGGGCTAGAGCAAGCATTAAGTAGCTAGAGCTAAGCTAAGATTTAAGTTAGGGTTAGGGCTATGACTGGGCTTAAGTGTCTAGCGCTATAGCTAAGATTAAGTACAGGGTTAGGGCTAGGGCTAGGGTTAAGTGGGCTAGAGCTAAGGTTTAGGCTAGGGTTAATGGCTAGGCTAGAGCTAAATATATGTCAAGGGTTAGGGCTTGGGCTAGTGTAAGGGGCTAAGGCAAGAGCTAAGTTTAAGTCTAGTTTTAAGGGTAGTGCTTTAGTTAATTGGCTAGTGCTAGATCTAAGTTTACGGCTAGGGATAGGGTAGGGTTAGTGTTAATTGGCTAGGTCTATAACTATAGTTAAATATAGGGTTAGGCTTAGAGATTGGGTTAAATAGTTAAAGCTATAGCTAAAGTTAAGTAAAGGGTTAGGGCAAGGGCTAGGGTTGTGACTAGGGATATATCTGTTAAGACTAGGGTTAAGTGGCTAGGGCTAGAGCTAAGATTAAGGCTAGGGTTGTGGCTAGGGTTAAAAGACTAGGGTTACAGCTAAGTGTTAGGGCTAGAGTTAAGGTTAAGTCTAGGGTCAGGGCTAGGTATAGGGTTTAGTAGCAAGAGCTACAGCTAAGGTTAAGGTTTGGGTTAGGGCTAGACCTAAGGTTAAGATTAGGGTTAATGCTACGGTTAGGTTTAATTCGCTAGGGCTAGAACTAAGATGCTAGCGCTAGAGCTAAGGTGAAGTATAGGGTTAACAGGCTAGGGTTAGAGTTAAAGGCTATGGCTACAGATAAGGTTAAATCTAGGGTTAGAGATAAGGCTAGGGTTAAGTAGCTAGTGCTAGAGCTAAGTTTAATTTTAGTGTTAGGTCTAGGGATTGGGTTAAGAGGTTAGGGCTAGATCTATGGTAAAGGCTATGGTTAGATCTATGTCTAAGGTTTAGGAGCTAGGACAAGAATTAAGGTTAGGTCAAGGGCTAGGGTTATGTGCTAGAGCTACAGTTAAGGCTATGTTTAGGGCTAGGGCTAGTAAGTGGCAAGGCTAGAGTTATGTTAAGGCTGTGGTTAGGCTTAGTGATAAGTTTGACTGGTTATGCTAGGGCTTGAGTTAAGGGGCTAGAGCTAGAGCTATGGCTCTAATCTAGTTTTAGGGCTAGGGTTAAGTGCCTTGACCTTAGGTTAAGGCTAGTGTTAAGACTAGGGATATAGGTAAGTGGCTAGGGTTAAGGCTAGGTTTAGGGTTAGGGCTACAGCTAAGTAAGGCTAGGG
This sequence comes from Ascarosepion bandense, assembly GCA_037127315.1. Taxonomy (NCBI): domain Eukaryota; kingdom Metazoa; phylum Mollusca; class Cephalopoda; order Sepiida; family Sepiidae; genus Ascarosepion; species Ascarosepion bandense. Next base: position 2,766,798 of record JBBBDQ010001776.1, read on the forward strand.
CTAGGTCTATGTTTAAATGGCTAGTGCTGGAGATAAGGTTAGGGTTAGGGCTATATCTAAGGTTAACTTTATTTTTGCAGTTAGGTCTGGTGTTGTGGCTAGGGCTTGAGCTAAAGGTAAGGCTAGGGTTAGGGCTAGGGCTGTGTTTTAGTGGCTAAAGCTAGAACTAAGTTTAAGGATAGGGTTAGGGCTAGTGATAGTTTTAAGAAGCAATGGCTAGAACTAAAGTTAGGGATAGGTTTGAGGGTTAAGGGGTTAGGGCTTGGGCTAGGTTTAAGGGGCTAAGGTTAAGGTGCTATGGCTAGACCTAAGATTAAGCCTTGGGTTAGGGCTAGTGCTAGGGTTATGTGGCTAGAGCTAGAGATGCTAAGTTTAGTGCTAAGTCTAGGTTTAAGTAGCTGGAGATAGAGCTAAAGTTAAGTCTAGGGTTAAGCCTAGGGCTAGGGCTGTGGCTGGGTCTAAAGCTACGTTTAATCTGGTGTTAGGGCTATGGCTAGGAGTGTAGCAAGGGCTGCAGCTATGTTTAAGGCTAGGGCTAGGGCTATTTTTAAGTAGCTGGAGTTATGGTTAAGTGGATAGGGCTAGATCTAAAATTCAGTCCAGTGTTAAGGCCAAGGTTAGTGCTAAATACTTAGGGCTAATGTTAAGTCTAGAGTTAGGGCTAAATCTACAGTTAATGGGCTAGGGATAGAGCTAAGGGTTAGTCTAGTTTTATTAATAGTGTCTCGGTTAGAGCTGTGGTGAGGGCTAGAGTTAAGGTTAAATCTAGGGTTCAGACTTGGGCTAGGGTTACGTGTCTAAAGCTAGAGCAAAGGTTTAGTCTAGGTTAGGCCTTGGGCTAGGGTTAAGTGGTTAGGGCTGGTGTTAAATAGCTAGAGCAAGATCTAAGATTAAGGTTAGGGTTAGGGTTAGGGCTAGAGCCAAGTTCCAGACATGGTTTAGGGCTAGAGACAAGGCTAACCTTAGCTCTAGACATAGCCACTTAATCCTAGAGCTTGCCCTAACTCTAGATTTAATGTTATCTCTAGCCCTAACACCTTAAACCTAACCGTAGCATATCGCGGTAACAAACTTTCTTGCCATGAAAAGAGTAGTTTCAGTAGAGTAAGAAATGAATTGGTTTGCTGAAAATTTTTCTATTTCATATATTTGGGGCATTTTTGTACATAAGTCGGTCAATCTGATTTCCATTTATTAATATTTTACTATTATGGGGCTATCTATTTATTTTTATAAACGGTATTGTCGTTCTCAGATGTCAGCCACAAATGCGTATTAGTGAAATACAATGTCATGGTGACAACAAGTGCTATATGGTCACATAATCATAAAAATATTATCTGTAGAAAAGAAAATACAATGTAAAATCTAATTAAATAATCAGGTATAATGAAGAATAAAAATACTTTTTCTCCTGGAAATGAAAAATGTAAGAGAATTTTGACCAGGAGGTTAAAATGTATAAAATTGAAGAATTTGCATAGCAATGCCTAACAGTAACCCATGTGGATACAAATGTGCCTTTTTTCAACACCACAGAACAGTAGTGTGACAGTTTCCAAAAGTCCGGAGACCTGATTTGTGCCACCCAAATCTTCGGAAAAGAATCTTTTGCTGAGCTAAAGAATTCCCAGGCTATCGTGTCCACCAATGTTACAATTGTAATTACCCTAGGTGTAATTGCTATTGCCACGTGAAACATGCGTGAGAGAACTGAAAACTGCGGGTATATATTGTAAAAGGTTTTATTTCCTTTACAGTACTTGTGCAGCTGTGAAAACTGCAATTAAGACAAACAAATAACATGAGCACATGGAGGAAGAATGTACACAAGGATAGATAATTACAAAATTCGAAAAAATAAGAAAATAAACAATGAAATTTACATAAATAGTTATAGCAAAACAAAGGAAGTTAAAACAAGGGCTTAAATTAACAGGAATCGTTTGCGTCACCAAAGCGATACATTTTTACAAATTAAGGAAGGGTCTAAAAGCAATAAAACTTTGGAAGAATAAAATTCCATTAACTATAAAATTTGTCTATGGTTTGCTGGAAAGTGAATGGAAAAAATGTTAATTACATCGTTGGCACCTCGTGTGGTCTATGGCAATTGAGGTGCTCCCTAACAGTACCGAAAACTAATGTGCTGCCACTGGAGATAACAAATTTACGCCTGACCTCTTAAAAGGATGTTAAGGGGGTTTCTATTTCTTACGCAGAGGCCAAATTCCTAGAAAATGTTGCCGTAAAAACAGCTTACTTGTTATATTTTTACTTACTTTTTCTAATTTTACTGTTTCTATTTCATACTTTCTATTTAGACCTCATAATTGTTTTACGTTGTCCTAAAATATAAGGAAATATATTTTCTGGCAACATTGTCCCAAGGGGGTGACAAGGCCGCCGGTCAAGAATACAGGGCTGGCTTCGGCGAGAAAACGAACCTGCTGATTTTACATTAAGGTTGGGTAGCAAATGGTGCCTGGCGGCAGCTACACCACAAACATTGCTAAAATTCATTGCCTTGATTCACATTGCCATGACAACGCGTCAGCCAGTGATCATTTTTCTACATTGAAAAGCATGCCAAAACAAAGCTGTGATGAAAGGAAGCCACACACGTTTGGACAGTGACCGCCACACACACACACACACACACACACACACACACACACACACACACACACACTTTGCAGACTCACTTGCAGAATCATTACGAACAATCGAACTTTTGATTTAAGCATAGTCACAACAAAGAACAATCAAATTTAATATGTGAAATACATGTATCTGCCTGAACTAAATGTTAGTGTGATGTTTAGCCTGATTTTCGTTCTTTTCTGCGAAGATGATTTCTCAGCCTTTGTAAATTTGTGTTCTAAAAATTGTAACCATGACGCGATTTGAAAACGCAGCCTTCTGACCCCGACAAATGAAATTAAACATAATGTTCCCAGTTGATTTGACCATCCGCCCGTGCATTGCATACTGCTGTCACATCTGGTCGGGTGCCCCTGCTATTCATCTCGGGCTTCTTGACAAAATCCAACGAAGAATCTGTAATGTAATTGATCCCAACCTGGAAGCAAACCTAGCAATCGATTAATAACCTTTTCACTTCACGTCAGTAGAAAATGTGGGATCAAGTAGGTGCAAAGAGCTGCCCTCACCAAGATTAGCATCAACCTCGTTGATGAAAGGCAAAAAGTCCTCTCAATTGATTAAAAGAGAGCAGTTTTGTTTTGGCATTGTTAAAATTAACCGGCCATTTCTTTATCCAATTAAGAACATGTTGGATGAAAACTTTTAGATTAGCTGCCCATCCGACCTATCAAACTCATCAAATTTAACATTTAGGCAGAGGTAAATAATTGTGTCATCAGCATAAATGCTGACTCATGAACTGAGGGCTGCAGGAAGGGCGTTGATGACAATTAGGAATAATATAGATTTAAAGAGAGAGCCATGAGAGACAGCTGCATTAATGCCAAAAAATCTTGAAGAGTCACCATTTATGACCACTTTATTTCACAATAGAGAAAAAACATGGAATCAAATCTAATATTGAGCCAGAAATACCATAACATTTCAACTTGTGAAGAAAATCAGCATGCCAAAGCCTATCAGATGTCATTGAGATATCCAAAGTAACGGCCTGGGCTTCACAATTCTTATCTTAAATGAGGTGAGATGCTTAACCAATTCGGAAGTTGATTAGAGCATCTTGGACTTTACCAAAATGAGGTAGAAAACTAATAGGCTGATAGAAAGATCAAACAATCAGACTAAGGATAGGAACTACAGAAGAGGATTTCCAACACACAGGGAAGCAAGTGGCCGCAAAGTATTTGTAATATTTTTTAGTATCCTTGTGGGTATAATTAACAAAGAAGTGGATACAAAATATTAGTGTTGAGAGTAATATTTTGTTTTCTTATTTTTACATACTAGAGTGTTAAGTGTCTGCTGGCAAGAGAACACATGTTGCCTGCTTAGAAGCCAGAGAGGGACTGCCAATCCTTTAGGTCAGGCACGGGTCAAGGAGATAGAGAGAGTAGGGGAAAGATTTGGGTATCTTAGTTCTTGGGAGTTATTTAGAGACAGAGAGGGTAAAAGAAACAATGTATTCTCTGCATGGTAGTAGTATCTGACCTGAGGTCATTTTGGTTCATTCCTACAATACTCTCCTACCAGATAACGGAGTGTTTTTTTTTTTTTTTTTTTTTTTTTAAATAATAATAAAAGTATTCATTATCTTTTTTCCATTTGACTCTCCTACCAGAGTTTGTTGTCTTTATTTTATGTTCCTGTACTTTTTCAGGAAGTAAAATATCAGGCTCTTCACTTTTGTTGGTAGTTGTAATGTATTTTGTGTACATTTTTGCTTGTTTTCAATGTTTGTTTGGTTTTTTTTTTTGTTTTGTTTTCGTTTGAAATGAAAATATGTTTTCTTTTCTTTTATTTAACCGTTTTACCGAATTTGTTTCCTCGATATAAGAGGGGAGTATTCAAATCCCGTCTTTATTCGAAGGAATGTTCTGGTTTTCGGTTTTTGTTGAAAGGGATTGGTAGTAATTTGGGGGGGGGGGCTAGCTATGGGTTAGCTTGGTTTGTTGTAGTTTTCTTCTTTTTTTTTTGCGTTCGTTGGTATTTTGAATTTTTGTTGCAGGGAAATATTCATATTTCGCTGAAAGTTCAAATTCTTTTTGTTGTTGTTGTGAGAATAGCCCTGGGTAGTTCTGATCCGTTGAAGTTTCTTCAGTGTTTGTTTGCTATTTTGAGTTTGCATTACAGAGAAATTTTCAAATTTCACTGAAATTTCAAACAAAATTTCCGTTATATATATATATATATATATATATATATATAGGTGTTGAACTCACGCCGGTTAGCCACTAATTTTATGGTGGGTTTTTCGTTCTTTTAAATTCACACGTGACTATCCGACTGTTTTTTTTTTGTTTTGTTTTTCTCTTTTTTGCTTTTCCAATTTTTTTTTTTTTTGTTCTTATCGTTCATTTTGTTCTTTAGTTCCTTTTTTTCCTTTTCTTTTTCTTCATCATTAATTGTTTGCGCTGGGTGCCTATTTACTCTTCGACAGTGTGTTTGAAGCACGTGGAGTTTTTAGTTGTTTGTCTGTTAGGTTTTTCTTTTTGGTGCCGAAATGCTGAGAAGAATGTTCATTTTGAACTTTCCGTAAAATATTTATGTTGGAAGAGTAATTTGACTTACTGTAGCAGTTGTTCATTTTGGTGCTGGCGGACGTTAAGTTTTTTTGAGGTTATAATGTCCTTTTTGTCGGGTCACCATTGTAATATTTTTGGTATTGTTCTTTTTTGTCGGGGTCACCATTGTAATGTCCTTTTTGTCGGGGTCACCATTGTAATATTTTTTAGTATCCTTGTGGGTATAATTAACAAAGAAGTGGATACAAAATATTAGCGTTGAGAGTAATATTTTGTTTTCTTATTTTTACATAGAGTGTTAAGTGTCTGCTGGCAAGAGAACACATGTTGCCTGCTTAGAAGCCAGAGAGGGACTGCCAATCCTTTAGGTCAGGCACGGGTCAAGGAGATAGAGAGAGTAGGGGAAAGATTTGGGTATCTTAGTTCTTGGGAGCTATTTAGAGACAGAGAGGGTAAAAGAAACAATGTATTCTCTGCATGGTAGTAGTATCTGACCTGAGGTCATTTTGGTTCATTCCTACATATTCATTGTAGAGTTTAGAGAGAACAGGAGACATTGAAAAGCACATATCTTAAGGAAAATTGCAGGTATACCATCAAGTCTGCATGTTTTGCTGGGATTCAATTTAGAGATAATAGAAAAAATCCTGGACAATGTTCTATGCATATCACACAATAAAGAGAGACTCAGTTCAGGCAAAAATGGAAGAGAAATTTTTTCAATGCATAATGAATTTTTACAAGAACAGGTTTCATTTTTTTAAATTTTAACCAGAATCATTTATAAACTTTTAAAACTTTGCATTATTTCGTCAAGAAATATTGTTATAAAATAAAATGGTATTTACTAATCCTAAATAGAATAGCTTACAAGTAAGTGAAATGCAATATTTTAGAAAGAGTTTTTATTTATTTTTATTTTTTGTGCGTGTATAAATGTACCAAGTTTTGTAAATACAGATGTCCTTACACGATATTAGCAGAAAATAAGAGCAGTTATTACAGTAAATTTGAAGTTTATTGGCAATTTTCTAAATTTTTTTCAGCAAACATCTTTATAAGTAACATTATAAAGCCAAAGTTTCTAAAATTCAATAAAATATCAGAACGTTTAAAATATTAAGTTTTTAAGATGACCGGGTAGAATTTTATATCGAAAAAGGAGTTACATTGTGTTTGTCATGTAGTTATATTACGATTATTTTATAATTATTGATTAACTGATATTTGTCTCCGCATTTAAAGATATCATCAGGTGAAAGAATGGTTGGCAGAATAAAAGTGTTTATTTGCAAAAATAAGAGGAATTTTGTTAACTGAACGTCATAACTAATTTGTAAGAAAAAACTGTTCAAAGAGAAAAATGTACGCAGAGAAATAGTTATAAGGAGTTAAATGAATCCAGCTTATAGTTGATAGTAGCGGAATGTGTGTATGTAGAAAGATTAAAAGGTTACTAATAAAAACTGTGTTCCTTTCCTTTTTATGACCGACAGGAAAGTGAAAAGGAAGGTGAAGCAATAAAGGAAAACTGTACTTATTGGGCTTTGGCTTATAAGAGTCAGTTGAAGTATCTTGTTGTTTCTTTGACGGCATGTGAATGAAGACAAAGAAAGGAAAATTGGAAGGAGGAAGAATGAATGTATGCCGACGCAGTAAGACAGGGTTGGCGTCTTGAATTTTCATTTGTTACATTTTATGGTGCCGTCTCTATGCTGCTCCCATTTGAATGACTTTTGCCGGTCAAGGGAGTTGGTTAAGTAGTGAAATTTAATCACGTGACTGGATCGAAACAGCGTACCCAATTTTTTAGATGCTAAGAAAATTTGACCAGGGTCATAGATCAGTTTACTATTTCCTATCCAATCAGATCCAATCAATTTACTATTTCCTATCCAATCAGAATCCAGAATCCAGAATCCAGAATCCTAATTTTCACACCGTCTTGTGAAATTTGCCTTGGTTTGGGTTTTTCCAAAATATTTTCAGTCATTCTGATCCATTTTTGTGGGTGTGCAATTTTACTTTTTGCGTCTCAGTTAATTGTTGGGTGATATAGAATTTGTATTCTATATGCCAATGACATTTCCACCGAAGCTCTCTACGGCATATGATTTTTAACGATATAGTAGCATGTTGTAAATTTACTCCTTGGCATCTGAAAGTTTGATTTATTAGTATTAGAGACAGTGTAACAGTAGGGAGATCGTTAATGTTAATTCGGCCTTGTGTCAGACATAACTGAACTCCTTACAGCTTACATGTTTTATCCAAAGTTATCAGAATTATCAGAAGGTTATTTTCGTTATCATCATCAGAAGGTTATCAGCAGGTTGGAAAGAGTTAATGCATACGTATGAGAACTCAACAACTCAAGTACTGTATGTATTTTATTGTTTTCAGAATTTTATTCTAATCAATCTTTCATTGACTTTCTTCCAATAAACATTTTATTTTTCTTAACAATTAAAAAGATAAAACATCTCCTTATATTCACTTTTCTCTCATTGTACACACACACACACACACACACACACACACACACACACACACACACACACACACACACACACACACACACACAATGTTTCATTTATAAATAAGTTTAGATAGGTGTAATGCCGGTGCTATCAATTTCATGTCCAAGGAAATTCACTTTAGGCACGGCAAACACACATTTATCTGGGTTGATTTTCAACCCGAAATGCTCTAAACCTTGAAAAACTTGCGTGACGTGAAGCACGTGTTTGTCCATGTTGGCGCTTGCTACTAGTAAATCATCGATGTAGGCAAACGAGTGGGACAAACCACGCAGTGCTTCGTCTATCAAGCGTTGAAATGATTGCGCCGCGTTTCGAAGCCCAAAAGGCATTCGAAGGAATTCATATAAACCAAAATGAGTAGTGATAGCAGTTTTATGTGTGTCTACTGAGGCCACTGGGATCTGGAGGAAAGATTTTCTTAAGTCAATCTTAGTGAAGATCTTAGCTCCCTGTAACGAAATGGCGAAATCAAGTAAGTTTGGCACAGGATATTTGTCAGGAATTGTCTGTGCATTCAAACGTCTATAATCTCCACAGGGTCTCCACGCCCCCTCCTGTGATTTGGGTACCATGTGGAGTGGAGATGCAAAAGGGCTTGAAGAAGGGCGAATTATGCCCAGACCCAACATATGCTGAAACTCAGCATGTGCTATTTTATATTTTTCAGGCCTGAGTCTGCGTGGCGGCGAAGAAACTGGCGAGTCGGATGTTTGTATTTTATGTACTGTTTTATGTTTTACTGTTTCAGTGTATGTGAAGGGTTGAGAAAGTGTTGGAAATTTATCCAGTACATGTTGGAGTGGATTATTCTCCGGCAAAGCAACACATATTTTAGTAGATGTAAGAGTAGAGGTAATACCTGAGTAAGAAAGGTCCGTCGTCTCGTATATGAGTGTGTGATTAGCCATGCTTCACACTGTAACGTCACAAATTAATCCTACAGCACCGGTCACTCCACATTTGGTAACTCCGACGTTCACTCACATTTGGTAACCCCGACGTTTACCCACATTTGGTAGCCCGTCGTTAGTGTTGAAAATACTTTCACAAACAAAATATGATACAATCTAATAAGTACCAGACCCGCACATGGAAACGTTCGTAGAACTTTAACCAGTCGAACCTTCGCTCCAAACTGCAGTTACAGCTTGAAATTCGACCTACAGTTTTTGAAATCGGCTACAAAAATCATCTAATAATTGGTTTGATTGAGAATCATCCCGTCCTCAGCAAATAATTCTTCATTTCGATCCAGCAGGCGAATCTGATCTCAGTTTCAATTGTTAAAAATCCGTGAAAAGTCCTACATCAACCTTTTTTTTTATCTCGTATTCGTCCGTCTGCATCGACTATTAAGAAAACAAAAAAAAAAAGAAGAAAAATAATGCAACGCATTTCTGAGAAACGTCCTTTCAACAAAGTCTTCTCGTCTTCAGTAAGTTTTGGCGCCATCTAAAAATTCAACACGTGGCTGAACTCCCAAAACTGTAAGTTTGTTCCTTAATGAACATTTAAAAAAAATCTTTCTCACTTTTATCAGCTTCTGAGAAAATTTCCCTTTTTACATTGAAGTGGGTATCTAATCTGACTTCTATCTCTCATATTTTTTGTGGTTTCTGATAAGCTTGAATAATTGGTTTCTTTGGACATTCCTATAAGAAAAATTCAGCTCCAATGTGTTCAGAGCCCTTTCTCCATTTTTTCATGAGAATCGTTATAAGCTTCAGCGTCCTGCATCATTCAGATTAACGTCAATACAATTCAAATCTATGTCTTTACTAACTGAGCAACGTCCAAATGTTTTCGGCAGCCAGTTTAATTTTTTCAATAGAAGTGTTTAAATCCTTTGCAACTTTTGAAAACTTATTTCGGTGCCTGAAATTTTACTTAACCCTTGAAATTGTGGTGATACCGAGCAAAAGCGATGGACCGGATGTTTGCGCTCTCACGACAAAAAGACAAATGACCAAAAGTCGTCCGTGCGCATACGGGTTCGCGCAGATGTTCCGGTTGAAAAATAAAAATTAATCAAATATTAAATTTCCATTTCGCGAACCTACGCGAATTTTATTTATCAGCCAATAGGAAGCCCAGAATCAAATACAAGTGTAAAATTCCAACCGAGCTGCTGTGATCCAAAAAGAAAATATAAAAAGCGGATACAGACAGACCTCCAACAGGCAGACCCCAGGAGAAGAATGTAATCAATATCCCCTTGACCTAAGTCAAGTGGCTACTACGCTTGCCTCTTCCCTTCTCCCCTGTCTCAAAACTACTTACTGACCTAAGGAGCGACTACATCAAAGACATTCCTCACTTACACGCTCCCCACATTCCTAAACCTTAAATCTCTTTCAGCTTATTATTTGCCATGAACATTTTAACTTCCGTTGGACCTATATTCAAATTATTACTTTAATTGTAAAAACATTAATTGATATGTGTATATATATAAATGTTATTTTCAACTCAATTTGCTTTTCTTGATTTTATAATCATTTTATGACTTATAGTCAGCTATCTACAACAAGGCCAAATTCCGTTAACCTGCAATGGTATAAAAATACCCTTCACTACAAACGGGAAAACAATCGATAATCCGCTATAAAATAACAATTTTAAATAGAATTTGTCTCCCTCTTGGAATTTGCACCAAAATTTTTTTTCAGGGGTCCGCCAAAAACATTTTTTCAATCATGGCGAACACAGACATTCATGAATCGGATATTATTTTATAACTACTGACATCAGCTTTCTTCACATTAACAAGTCGACGTTCAACCAAATGAGCCACCTCCTTTTCTCAGCATTTTTCACACGTGCGACCAACAAGACAATATGTATAACTTCGTCTCACGAACCAGTTCTTCTGTCTTCGTTCTTTTCTCCAGCCAGCTCATAATGGGATTAATGCTTCAACAAAGGTATTCGAATTAGATTTGTATTCGAAGTCATTCTCGTTCGGCTGCCCAGAGAAACTCAACATGTCGACCCACTGACATTTTGCACCTATTTCATTCAACACTTTCTCTGGGACAGCACAACGATGTAGAAACGCCACATTCTGAGATGATAACGACGTCATACGACATTGCGAACTTTCAATGCAATTTCAATCACTTCTTTTCAGCTAATACCAAGCAAGGCAGTTGAAAGTCACAGCTGCCCGCGATAGTGCCATGCTATCGCGAGGTCGCGTTTTTCAGTCTCATCTAATTCTCTCACACACCCGCACTAATTACAGGACGCAATTAGATGCCATTTATTTGTTTAACACGTACACATATTATAGTTGGCACTGACATTTCCTGGGCACACATTATGTCAGACTCAACAAGACTAAAAGTTCAACTCACTCTGATATTAAAATTCTATCATTTGCACAACTAACACCATGAACATTATTCATGAACTCTTATATCTGAACAATTCTTTTCAGCAACATTTCTTCACACAATTTTTTTAACACACTGAGAATTCTTTCAACAACAATGAACATTCAAACTTACGTTAAAATCCATAACACTAATTATCACACAGTCTATGGGAAACAATTTCAAACAATGAATTTCACATATTATTCAACACCTATGCATTTTGTATATTCTTGTTAAATATTTAATACACAGTGTCGTTGCAAATTACTGTTGTGTCAATTTCATTTCGCTTTCTCATTGCTTGTTTAATGACCGATTTTCAACGCTTATAAAAATAATGGTGGTTTGTAAAGATTTGGGTTGGAAGTTGCCTTGTGTCACGTGAATTCCAACAGAGAAATTATTCAACATTAACCTTGCAGCATGAAGCCCTCACAGCGTTATCGTTGTTTCTTATTTCCTGTGTCATGTGTCTGTTCAATTGTACGTCGTGTCGAATCCTAAATATAAATATTGTAATGGACCCTGTATCCTCTACAACCTCATTATGCATTCACGATCAGTCATGTCATACCGTTATGTTCACAGAAACGTTCCATGGAATTTTTCATTTTTCCATATCCACATAGAACTATTTTCAGTTTGTGGGGGTTTTCTGCTGCAAGGCTAATTTGGATTAATTTCTCTATTGGATTTCGCATGGCACAAGGCCACCCCCAAAAGGAACTTCCTACCCAAAACCTTACAAACCACCATTATTTTTATAAACGTTGAAAATCATTCATTAAACAAGCAAATAGAAAATGGAATGAAGTTGACAAAACATCAATTTGCAACGATATAGTGTATTTAACAAATAATAACAAGAATACATAAATTACATAGATGTTGAGTATGATGTGAAATTGTTTGTTTGAAATTGTCTCCCATAGACTGTATAAAAATTTCTGTTAGAAATTTTAACGTAAATTGGAATGTACATTCTTGTTGAAAGATTTCAGTATGATAAGAAATTTGTGTAAGGGATATTCTTGTTAAAAAGAATTGTTCAAATCTGAGAGTTCATGAATAACGATCGTTGTTAGTTGTACAAAAGAATAAATTTGTATAAGAGAGTGAGTTGGGCTTTAGGCTCGTATAGTTTGACATGATGTGTGCGTAAGATATGTCAGAGCCAACTGGCTAAAAATGCGCGGCAAATTGTATATATAGACGTTCAAACACTGTCACAATTTGGCGGTAAAAATGTAGTTCACTTACCTTGATTCTAATTGGCTAGCTCAACCCAATCAGCAAGCAGCTTACATTTCTTCAAATATAAAATGGTTACTTACTGAATTTAATACATATAATTACGTGATTGCGTAAGTAAGTGTGTGTGTGATTCCACCAGTGAGTGTGTATGTCACAAGTTACTTCGATTAGGCGTTTTATACTTTTGGCCCTGGCTCAGAAATTGGGACATAGTGTCTGCAACGAAACCTCTTGCTCCAATTTCTAATAATTATACTTGTGCTGCCCTGGACAAAGTGCCGAAAAGCATTTCGTTTGGACAGCCAGTTTAACTCAAATTCATGAGAACACAGACGAATTTCATAGGAAAAACGAAAGATTTATTTCTCGAATTAGGTAAAAAATCTGAAATAAATGAAGAAAACAAAATGAGTCCACTGCGACGAAGAAGACAGAAATAAGGAGAGAAAAGGAAAGGCTAGAAACAGAGAAGGGAGTAAGTGAGAACAAAGAAGGAAAAGAAAGCGACCACTCCTACCGGGAAGCCTGGTGTAGCAGAAAAGCGTTTTTAAATCAGAGGAGATGAAAGGATTAAAGAAGAAGAAATAACATACCAAAGTTCTATGAAACGGCGGAGAGGCGAAAGAGTGCGTGTCAATGCAGGGACCAACATGGAGAAATCTGAAGATCCCGCCAAAGGACAGTCTCGCTCACGTGGCCTTATCACGTTGCCGAGAGTGGGTAAAACACGGCAAGGCGTGATAAAGGACAGGAAATTACAACAAAGTAAGCATAGTCTATGCTAGAAGGTGTGGTGGACGAGGCGTCCACTTACTAATTTAGATTTATGAGTCGACTCGACGTAACCTTGGTCATATCTTAAAGCAGGATTTAAGAAAGAACAAAAAGGCGAAAGTAACCAGAAAAACAATGTATTGACAAAGGTTACATGGGGTTGAGAGAGCATGCATAAGAAAGTGAAAAGGAAAGAGCTATTCCCCTTCGTCTGTTCGTAGAAACAAAATAAGATGTATGAAGTTTTTTCTCTAGCTGAAAGAAAGGTTTGTAACAATTGTTAAGATTTTCGTAAAGAGTTCAAAGTTCAAATCCTTGATGAAGAAAGTCAGACAGAAGACAAAGTTCTGTGTCTGTGTGTGCGTTGAGTAGAGAGAGAGAGAGAGACTTACATGCGAATGTAGCAGTCGGTGGATTTCTACTGACGAAGGTTGGAAAAATTGTGGATTTATGTGTAGGAAGTTATTTTATGTAAAGTCCTGTTTGAATGAAAGTTAATGTGCATAGTGTTAATGTAGGAGAAGAAAAATAAAAGAAATTTTGCGCCACTAATTGCTACACGCAATTAGTGCGCGTGTGTTTGTGTGAGTTAGGAAGACATGTTTGCTCTTGTCCCGGGACGAAATCCTAACTAGTGTACCACGTAGAACGCCGAGTGACCATGCGTGTGTGTGTGTGTGTGTGTGTGTGTGTGGGTGTCAATGTATGAAACCCCACAAAGGCACAATAAAGAAAGAGAAGGGGAAAAACAAAATAGAATAGAATAAAAAACAGTAACAAGAAAGACGTCGCAGTGAAACGAGAAGTAAAAGGTAAACAAACACAAAAACGGTGTCCGAAAGAATTTGTCCCTGCTGACGGAAGGTCCGCGTTACGAACGTGACAACATTATAATCTTCCTTTAGCAGCTCTGATTTTAGATTTTCATATTTATTCGTTTTATATTTGTGACTTTGTTCCATCCGTCTTTCATATGGTACTGTTATTCCAACCAGGATGATTGTATAGTGTGGTGATACCGACCGAGCAATAGCGATGGACCGGATGTTTGCTCTATAACAAGTAAAAAGCAAATGAATAAAACTCAGATAAATTAATCAGATATCAAATTTCCATTTCGCGAGCCTACGCGAATTTGATTTACCAGCCAATGGGAAGCCCGGAATCAAATACAAGCGTGAAATTCAAAACGAGCCTCTGATCCAAAAAGCAGATATAAAAAGCCGAGACAAAAGCAAACAGACAGACGGGAAAACGAGAGGAGAAGAGTGTAATTAATATTCCTCTGACTTCAGTCGAGCGGCTACTAAATTCGCCGCCCATCCTCTACCATCACTTCCTCCCTGTCTCAAAAGTACTTACTGACCTCAGGAGTGACCTCTTTAATGACATTCTTCACAAACCAACTTACTGACTTACGGACCTTAGAAGCGGCAACTTCAAAATGAACATTCTTTACCTACAAGACGCCTCCACACTCCTAAGCCTTTAATCCCTTTCAGCTCATTATTTTCCATGAACATTCTAACCTCCATTGGACTTTATTTCAAGTATTGCTTTAATTGTAAAAACATTAATTGATATGTGTATATATATAAATGTTATTTTATACTCAAATTGCCTTTCTTTGTTTTATAATAATTTTATGAATTATAGTGGGCTATCTTCCACGAGGCCAAATTCCGTTAACCTGCAACGGTATACAATTACTCTTCACTACAACGGAAAAAGAATAAATAAGATAAGATGCCCACTATAATAGTTCATCGTTGATAGAAAAACAATATCTGGTCGCAGACCCTTACTTGATATTATTTTGGAGTAATCATTACAACAACCAGAAATGTCTGCAGACATCTCCCAAAAATGCTACTAGTACTAAGGAGATTTTGTCCGGGTATAGCTAGAGACGGATTAATACCTTTCGCAAATGCTCTTGGGAAAGGTATTACTCCGTCTCTTCCCTCCAGTTATGGGATAAATAACAGGACAGATTTGGTTCTATAGCCTTGGTCGGCAACCAGTCTACCACAGAAAGCAATGGCAACCTACTGCGGGATAATCTTCTGCCCAGTCATTGTATCATGTATGGCACTATGGCAATAGCTAGATACTTACTTGTTTGCTTTGCGACGACGTATAGTTTTTCCTCTGCAACAAATTTCTGGGGTGAATTAGATGACTCAAACTTCATATAATTCTTTATAATTTTGGCCAGCTTATCCAAAACAACTATAATAATTATAAACAGTTATAATAATTTTCTCTCCGCAATGACGAATACCTGAAAAAGACATGCAATGTTTTGTTCAAGTCGTAAAAGAGGAGGTAATCATGGCTATTATATTTTATGTTATTTTTATCCGGGGTTAATAAATTTTCGTTTCTGGTGGAATTCCGAAAATATTTCAGTTATTTCCTCTTGATTCAAATACCCAGACTTTTCTAATTAGTGCAAAATGCAAAATTAAAAAGAATTAACAAAGTAAATGATGATTTTCATCAATGAAAATAAAATGAAAGGATTCGAAGTAAATTAAGTTACTTTGCAAATTTTGTCTGCGTTGACTTTCTTTTCTTTTGTGACAATTTATTTGACGCGTCTTTTCTTTGTGGAAAGCCACTGGAGATAGTGACATCATTTTGAAAGTACATAATTCTAGTAAATTACGCTAGTTAATTTTATACTTATCTGGGTCCCGGCCTTCCGGCTGGGGTCCAAAGTAACCAAAAAAAGACCAGTTTAGACCGGTACTGAACCTATCCACTGCGGTGGATATGTAATATTTGACCAGTACCTGGGCGTATGCGCTCAGGTTCCCCACATTAAAAAGACCTTGTGTCACATCTCTCTCAAGTGGGGGAGAAGAGTAAATACCTCTGGCCACCGGCCCTCGGACTAGGGTCCAGAATGACCAAAAAAAGACCAGTTATGACCAGTTTAGACCGGTTCTGAACCTGTCCACTGCGGTGGCTAGGTAATATTTTGACCAGTACCTGGGCGTACGCGCTCAGGTTCCCCACATTAAAAAGACCTTGTGTCACATCTCTCTCAAGTGGGGGAGAAGACTCAATAATATACTTACCTAGCACAGGAGTTAACGGTGATCAGCTAGACTGTTCTCCCAGAACGAGGACCTACTATTGCACTCCGCTTAGGTTGACCTTTGCGACCGCCCCAAACGTGGGGGACTCGGGTGCGCTATTTCTAAGTGTGGTGTCTGCGTTCGCGTTCACCCCGATTAGCTCTCTAAAATCAGAAATTTAATTTTTTTTTAATCTGCACAATGAAATACACATTTTCATGTTTCATTCTGAAGGTGTTTATTTTTCCTTTCGTCAATTTCTATATGTAAATAACTAACAAGAAAAAACTGTAATGCAAAATTGCGCAAAACTATTTTTCCATTGTTTTTATATTTCTTTTGTTAAGGAAACTAATTCAAAATTCTTTGTTCAATATTTGTAACCATTTCTTTTTTCAATTGTAATATAGGTACTTCCACTCATTTTTTATACTTAAGTTTTAAAGTGAATGTTTCAAAATCTTTCATTTTAGCTTTAATTGAAAATCTAAATGATTAAATTTACTTTTTTTTTTTAATCATTTCACCCCAAGCAAGGCATTCCACTGCCACTATTGCGCATGGGGCTACATAGGGGAATGTAAACAGAAGGAGTGGTTAGACATAGAAAATGTCAGGAGGAAGGTGACAGATGAGTAAGGATACCGAGGATGAGGGTTGGGCAGATGGGAAGAGTGTTTGATAGAATGGGAGCAGGTTAGTGTGTTAGGAGGTGTCTATTGACCTTACATTTAAACTCCTGGAGATTGTAGCCTTCGGGGAAGCAATCGTGTGGAAGGGAATTCCACAGTCGGGAAGTGCGAGGAAAGAAACTGTTGGAGTAGAAGTTGCGGTTGCATTTTATCGGTTTCACTGTAAAAGCGTGGGATCTAGTTGCTAATCTAGTATCTCGTTCAAATTCGTATCAGTGATCTAAGTTCATCGGAGCAGAAGCCGTGAAAGTATTTATAGAAGAGACACAGGGAAGCCACGTCGCGCTGGTGGGAGAGAGATTGCAGACGGTCTGCCAAGTCGGTATCTGTCACATTACAGACCCTCCTCTGAACCTTATCGAGAAGCCCGAGGAGAATAGCAGGGGCACCCGACCAGATGTGGCAGCAGTATTCAATACATGGACGGATGGTAGATTTATATATGTGCAGGATAGATTCAGACGGGAAAACTTCCGGGCCCTGCACAGAGAACCGACTTTAATAGCAGCGGATTGAGCAATAGATTCGATATAATCTTTCAACTTGAGGTCCGCTGTGAGTGCGAGGCCAAGGAGGCGTAGTGTTTTACTCTCTGGGAGGCAAGCCTGGTCCATGCTAATGGGAGGTAGGTGAGATTGTCGATGATGGTTAATTGAGAGTAGCTTCGTTTTAGAAGCATTAAAATTTACTAGCTATTTCTTACCCCAGTCCACTATGGATTGGAGGTCTTTTTCAATCTCGGCTGCGAGGTTAGCTTTGACGCCTACATCAGATTTTTGTAGGAGGCGAGAGTAAACTGTGGTGTCATCGGCGTACAAACCTACTTGGGCTCTTATGGAATCAGGGAGATCATTAATGTATATCAGGAAGAGTGTAGGACCTAAGATGGAGCCTTGGGGGACACCTGCGTTTGTATGGTAGTTCTGAGAGGCATGTCCGTTTAATACCACCTTCATTGTGCGGTTAGAGAGGAATGGCTGGATTAGTTCAAACAATTGTCCAGTTATACCATAGCTCCGCAGTTTACATAGAAGGCCAGCATGCCAAACTCTGTCGAACGCCTTAGATATATCCAATGCAACGGTTCGAGCTTCGCCATTCCTGTTGAGTGCCTGGTATATGTACTCGGTGATGGTCGTTAGCATATCAGCAGTAGACCTGGTGAAGCGGAAACCATATTGCTTGTCCGAGAGGAGCCTGTGTGCTGTGAGATGCTGAACCACCTCGGCGTTGATAATGGCTTCGAACACTTTGCCAAAGATCGGAAGAAGGCTGATAGGGCGGTAATTTGCAGGGTCAGAGGGTTCTCCAGTGTTTTTAAATATAGGAACTATAGAGGAAGATTTCCAACAGGCAGGAAAGCAGGAAGCAGATAGGCAGAGGTTGTAGAGCTTAGAAAGGATAGAGGAGAGTTCAGGGGCACATTTTATAAGACTATGGTTGGGATTCCGTCACCACCGCTCGCTTTGTGAGGGTCAAGTTTTAAGATTATCTTAGAGACAAGCGAAGGTGTAATGTGGACATCATTCAGTTGTGCCTCGGTTCTAGCTGAGAAGTCGGGTGTAAAAACTCCAGATGAGTCCAGACTCGAATTTTTCGAGAATCTGCGGGCAAAGCATTCAGCCTTATCTGCCGGGGAGGTGAGGACCTCAAATTTGTTGATTAGCGGGGGTATTGTGGACTTGCTCTTGTTAAGTACTCTTTTACAGAGTCGCCAGTAGTCTTTAGAGCCGAATTTAGAGCATGCTATGCGTTGCTTCATTCTGGCAGCAAACAACATCTTAGCTTCGTTAAGTATCCTTTTACACCTATTACGAGCTGAAGTGAAAAGGCGCCTGTTTTGGTCCGACGCGTAGTTACGATAGAGTCGGAAGAAATGATTCCGGTGGGCAATGGCAGCCGAGCAAGCGGGTGAGAACCATGGAGACGAATGAGATTTAAGCTGGAATTTCCTAGCAGGGATGAAGGCATCGATGCCAGCCTTAACCCAGGAGGAGACCTCGGATGAACATTCTTCGATGGGAAGACTAAAGACGTTGTTCCAAGGGATGTCACAGAGGAAGTCTCGGAACGAATCCCAGTCTGCTCTTTGATAGCAGTAGGATATTCTACTTGTCTGGGTTTCATGGGTCGGACTGGAGTGGAGTGAAATATTGACGGACACTACAGTGTGGTCAGAGTTTCCGAGTGGGCAGAGTTGTCTGATAGTGCAAGAGTCTGGGATGGAAGTGAAGCAGAGGTCTAGAAGTGAGTCCCTTCCGTTAGGGTTGTCGGAGAAACGCGTGGGGAAGTCCACTACTTGCGTAAGGGATTGGGTGATTGAAAAGTTCATGGTGTGGACACCAGCAGGGTCGGTGACAGCGTTCTCCAGCCACTTGGTGTGGTGGGCGTTAAAGTCACCAAACACGAATACATGGGCAGAGGGATGAGAAGAAATGGCTTTGTCGATATTGTCAGAAATGATGTCAAGTAACGAACAGTCAGGGGAGGAAGGAGAGCGGTAGAGAAAGAAGAGATAGCTAATCGAGCTGAGAAGTGAGAGGCGGAAGCACATGAAAGAATGATCTAGGAATTCAAAAGATGACACCCTAGCTAAGGGTAGGTGTTCGCTGACATAGACACCATGCCCATGCATATGAATATTGGAGTCCTTCCTGAAGAGGGAAAGGTAGCCAGGAACGTAGAACTCAAATGAGGGGATAGAAGGGTTAAGATTAGTTTCACATAGGGCTAATATATCAGGTGAGTTATTATGGAGGAATGAATCTACGCTGGGGAAGTTGGTGCGGATGCCGCGTATGTTAGTGAAAGAGATGCAGACAGGTTTGGGCGTTTTCAAATGAGCTGGTTTAGTTTTGCTATTATGTTTGCCTTTTTCCATAGTGATTCAGTTAAGGAAAGTCTTAGAATAGAATCAGTCGGTCAATCGTTTGCAACTTGTGAAGGATGGAGAATGGCGCGGCCTACAACATAATGTGGCCTCGGGGTTGCCCACCGAACGTTCATGCAGGGACGCCCGTCCATGCGCGATATGGCACTACAAGAACCCCGGTATTATTCAACTGTTGATCAGAGCAGCCTCTCAAGACGCTATGCAAGAGTTCGGGCTCCTAACTACCAGTCGGAAGCAGCAACCAGGAAACTGCCAACCCGGTACCCTCAGAATGTAAAGACTTTGCCACCATACTCCGTAAATGCAAAGAGCTTCCAGCTGAACTAAGACTAAGACCGGAGAAAGGGGATGAACCGGGAACCCCTTCCTAAACAAGAAACAAGGCGATCACCTCTAAACTCATTCAAAAGAAGGGGGTGGAGTGTGAGACCGGGCGATAGTAGGAACTATCTATTCCAATTAAAAAAAAGAAAGAAAAAAAGTGACTGAAGTTTTAACTTTAAGTCAAAAATAACCTTGAATTGCAAAATAATTTACACAAACTAAGTGAAAAAAACAAAAAAAAAACAATCAAAAACGAACAAAAAACGAAAAAAAAAATTTCCAAAAATTACAGAAAAACAGACTGAAAAATGAACTGAATCCCGGTTGACTTACCACAAGCAGCTAACACTGAAAAGTTGATTTAATTTAATTTCTGAAGACAAAAATTGAAATTAAACCATTTTTACAGAATATAGTCGAGTTAAGCAGCATGCGTTCGCTGGCCAACCGTTACGAATTCAATGTCTCGAAGACAGAAATTTAACTCTTAAAATTTCTTACTATTTTCAGTAAGCAAAATTTCTTACTATTTCCAGTAAGCAAAATCCTCTGGCGTATTTCAAAAAGAAATTATAACGATTAGAATCTCAACTTTTTGAGACTTTTCAAGTTATATTTTTTACACATTGACAGGTTTCTGAACAAATTTAATTCTCAATTTTCAAAATCTTGCAAAAGTAAAATATTTTTTCTTGCACTTCCCGCCTGTGGAATTCCCTTCCATTTACTTGCTGGCCCGACAGCTACAATCTCCAAGAATTTAAATGTAAAATCAATAGTCATCTCCTATTTTACTGACTTGCATCCTCTCTCTCATGCTCCTTTCCTCGTACCCTCCACTCTCATCAGTATTCTTATTCTTCTCTTACCCACTTCTTGACACACCCTATAAACTGTCATTCTTTTTCATAACTTTCCTCCTATGTAATCCCCTGCAAAACAATGGCAGTAAAATGCCTTGCTTGGGGTTATAGGATTATAAAAAAATATATCTGTGACACGTTCTTTTTTAAAAATTAGCAAATTTTAAGTTAAATTAATCTGATTTGAAACAAGTATTACTTGTTTATGGCATGAAATTTAGAATTAAACTATTTCTTAAACATGGAGAACATATGTTTCTGATGCGTGAAGTGATTGATGACAGGCAGATGTGGTGACAAGCTAAGCATGATTGACCAGAATTGACACAGCTGTACCTCAGTGGATGTTTTGTAAATGGAACAGCCCTTGAAACACGGGACTATTTTTAATGATATGTCTCTTTAAAAAATGGACAATTTAAAAGATGTTTGAATCTTTATAAATCATCACAATAAACAAAGAAAAATTGAAAATAATTCTTATAAAAATTCATTATTCATTGAAAACATTTTTCTTCCTAATATGATATCCTTAATATATATCATTTATAAAAGCTTATCAAAATTAAAAATGGCGTAGTTTTATGTTCATTTTTACATCTTTCAAACAAAAATGTCTAAAAATAGTCATTTTTCTTTTGTTACAGATTAACTTTCCTATTATCTTTCAATTAAAATTCAGCTTCTGTTATTTTAAATGTATTTTTTCTTTGCGGTTGTTTCATAAAGTAAATATGTCTTGTATACTGGATGTAATAATATTTATCTATCAATAAAGGCTTGAAATTAACATCTTCCAGTGACAAACGCTAGTTTGTGATGACTGATTATGTGTTTTTTAGGGCGGTAAAAAAAATTATACTTATCAAACATTTATATTTTATTTTTCTAAAAGCAACAAAATAAAATTCTTACCTTTCCCCCAAACTTGAAAGATGGTTGGAGAACTTTAATTTAGGTATTTGTATTATGTACCAATAAGAGTGGACAAGAATGTTTACATGAAAATAAAGTGAGTTTTATGAAAAATTACGTTAAAAATTAACAAATTTGTTTTTGTATTTTTTAAAATCTCATATTTTATCTCGTTTTACTTATTTCCCGCACATTTTAATGCTTTTAAAATTTGATTTCAGGATGGTTTGAATAATTGTTGGAATGGTCCCAAGACCACTGTAAAAAGAGTTATTCTGCTGCACTACAAGTCAATTTCCTCACAGAAGAAGAGACTCGATGTGATTCTACCAACGAATTCTGAGCTTACTATGGATAGAACATGTTAAAAACAAGGAATTAAGAAGAGGCATAGCAATTACAAAGAAACTACTGCTAACAGAAAAATAATAGGCTTGGTGGCTTTGAACACTCGCAGGCAAAAAGATTAGCAAGGGAAAACAAGAATCGACTTAAATGGATAGCAGAACAAGAAACATAAATAGGAATGACAAAAGAACAAGAATAATTTATAGTAACGAAAAACACAGAGTTGTGGTTGCCATTATAGTCGACATCTTCAAGGAACATGACTCATGATTCTCTAACTGAGATATGCTATTACAGTTAGCACTAAAGATATCTTGCTAATCTTGTGAGAAGGAACACTCCACCCCCGACAAAAAGAGTGAATTCTGGACTACATTTATTGCATATGTACCCGATTGTATCACAAACTGTCCATAAATTTGAGAGTGGAAAGAAGGATGCAAGACTGACGAAAGTAGTTCAAAATAAAGCATATGGTGGCTCAATTTTACAAACATTTTAAAAATTCTTTTATTAAAATCAAAGTGTACAACTGTGTTAGAGGGGCCAAACTCGTTTTGGCATTTGTGTGTGTCCTCATGGGGTAAGTCTCAACTTCTGGGTACTCTTCATATGAAAACTAACAGCCTGGTAAAATGAAACCAAGTATGTGATCAGCTCCATTTTTCACCTTGCGTGTAAGTAGTTATAATTAAGCAACTTGCAAAGGGCTGATAAACTGAATCCTATTGGACAAAAATAAACACGGAAATTAAATGAGCAGTAAAACTGACAAGCATAAGGGAGATAACCTGATTTTTATATAAATAAACGTTTATGTTTTTACTTAGAATTTGTTTGGGTAATCTAAGTTTTAAAAAACAAATTCCATTACATGTCCCTACTTGTATATTTTGCCTCTTTACAACAGAAAATATCGTAAATATAGACTTGGAATGTAAGGATGTTATGACAATGTTACCAGCTTGAACATATGAAACAGAAAATGAAAAGTTTAATAAGTTATATTAACATTTACTAGGAATATGTAAAGGTGATATATTGGACGCAAATAGATATTGAATGATGGAGGAGAACAACAAACAAAGCTAAGACTTGAGTAAAAATAAAATATAAATTGCCAAGATTATTTTTGTTAGAGAAAATACACTGACAAAAATAAGGTTACAGTGCACTAAGCAAAACATATCTCTTCATATTCATGTGGTGAGTGAGAAAAGCATCGCCCTAAGCAGGAAAAACGTTTTCGTAGTCATTGAAGGGTGTTGTCTTGAAAAGGACAGTTTATTGCATATCGTTGCTGCTGTCGAGGATGGCAGGAGGTGGAGGCCTGTTGTCTGGACTAGTGGCCGATAATGATGATGACTGGCTGGTTGGCTAGCTGAAACAGATACTATATTTTGATCCTAGTCTTTGTATAACATGAAAGTACATGTTTGTAGGATAAGTGGGGAAAGGCTGGTCATCACTGACTATCCTAAGCCTAGCTAATCTAGTTCATAAACCATTAATTCTTACAATTGACTCATTCACCATAAGAATTCATCCTTCTTCAGCCAAACAATCATTTACAAAACATCACATATTCACAGGGAATCTACTCGGGGAAAAAACTCATGATATAAAAATATCAATATGCACAACCACTAACCATTAAACTGGAACTTATTTTAATAGACACAGATCATTACTATGTGCTTTGCCATTTGGACCTTCTTCAGGTGTGTTATTTTTTTATTTGGTAACCTTATTGAACTTTCAAACAGAACCCTTTTATTCAATCTACTGGGGTTGATTGTTTCTCATTTCACTTTCGATACTCATGGGACTTTTGATATCAGTTTATATGCATCAATCTTTTTCACTTTTGTGTCACTTTCAGAGAATGCAACTTTTCAGCATTGCCAAACCCAGGGATTGAACTGCCAAGGAGTTTTGTATGTTTTTACCAATATTTTAATCCACTAGACTATGTATCACTAATGTTGGATTTCTGAAGCCTTAAATTTAATGTTTATAGCCAGGTAGTAAGGGCTGTATGAGTGTCCCGACTCAGATGGTGAAGTTCCTTTTGAATCTTTTTTTTCTTAATTAGAGGCTCCTGCATCTTATTCCTCTTCCTATGCTAGGTCGACTGCAGAAAACTACTGAAAGGGCTTCACCTGTCAATTGCTGAAAAAACTCATGTCATTCAAATAACAAAATCACTTTCATCATTTAACTTCTGAACTTCATTTTTTCTTAGGTTTGTTGTACAGAGCGTGCTCTTGCATTGTCACACTAGAGAATAACACTCTTTCTGTTTACCAAAGCAGGACACATTTGACATAAGGCATAGGTTACTTATTCAAGTTGCTGACAATAAATGTTTGTAGAAATGGTCTTTCCATGCTCATAATGGACAATGTTGTTCATATTTTACTGGACACAAAGAAAGGAATTCTGTGGATGGTTTTTGAAGTTTGCACTTGTTAGTCATTTTGTCATAACCACTGTCCGTTTCGTTTTCTGTTGACATGTAATTCTAGTTTGTCATCACCTGTAACAATGCAAAGCAAAAAGGGAAGTTTAGTCTTCCTGATTAAAAGACTGATGCATGAAAAACTGTGTTTATTTCTTAAGAGAAAGCTCATGAGAAAACAAAACTTCTTGCTAGTTTTCTTAATTAAAATCTGAAATGCACTATAAATGACAGATTGTCAACTAGAAAAGATAATAAACTAATTTTAGAAGCATATTCCTCTTATTCAGCCTTGGTTTTACATTAGTTGGTTGATTCATAATTCATAGGAGTAAAATACATAATTACTTTCCAATTAATCTAATAAAATTATAAGAAATAAAATCTATTTCCAACACAATTATATACACATAGATATACCATGATAAAAGATGCCCAAACTTTATTTTCTTCCCAATAACAGACAATATTACAAACATGTAAGAAGTTTCCACAACAGAACACATACCATTTATTACAAAGTGTCTATTAGTTAGAAATTAACATCACCATGTGAAATATTTGACCAATCAGAGAAAACTAAAAACACATTTTTCTCTAGTCCTCTTTCAATAAGAATTTCTCATGAAAATCCACCGATTTTGACTTTCAAAGGAGAGAAGCAACTCAAACATGAGAGAGATGTGGCTGTCTCCACATTTTGGCTACATGATTTTTCTCTTGCTTTAATAATGGCCAAATAATGTCAGCTACTTCAAAAGAATCCTGCCCAACAACAGTCAACGGTCAGTCAGTGACTTCAAGCAAATTATCTTTAACAACAACAAAGGCAGTCAGTGAATATTCACTACTAATAGAGGCATTTTTCTTTTTTAACCACAATTTTTTCTGTGAACCAACTTTTTAAAAATCTTGTCTAAACCATCGCGATTTCTGAAGACTTTTTACACCTTTTGAACGTTTTTTGAATTCTTGTACATATGCTTGTGAATACAGATGATTTATTTAACAGGTATACCCAAGTTTTCTTTATTTTTATTTTATTATTGTTTAAAATTCAGACGTTTGGATTTTTAATATAAAAACATGGATGATGGAATTTTGTGCAAAATATAACTAACAAAAGTCCGATGCTCTACCGAATGAGCTATGCAGGATGCTTAGAGGCGGTCTCTTACACGCGAAGCACTTGTTTAGCACAGCTATATAGCGGTTGCTATATGCTTTTCTTACCCACATTCGACCCATATACTTTACTCGTCTGCGATTGGCTTATAAATAACTACTGTTATTGTATAGGGCAATTTAGCAATCGCAGTCGCTTTAACCTTTCACCTAAGAAGCAACTTTCACGTGTGTTTTGTTGATTGGTTTATTTTTAAGCCAATCACAGATTGTTCTAGTGTAAAGGAAATTTTTCCCGCGCTAGCTGGTCGAGCCACCTATACATAAATTCACAATTTTTCCAACCTTCGTCAGTAGAAATCCACAGACTGCGTAAGGCTGCTACATCGCATGTAAGTCTCTCTCTCTACTCAACGCACACACAGACACAGAACTTTGTCTTCTGTCTGACCTTCTTGCCTAAACGCATACACAGACACAGAACCTTGTTTTCTGTCTGAATAATTTCATCAAGGATTTGAACTTTGAACTCTTGACGATAATCTAAACAATTGTACAAACCTTTCTTTCAGCTAGAGAAAAAACTTCATGCATCTTATTTTGTTTCTATGAACAGACAAAGGGGAATAACTCTTTCCTTTTTCACTTTCTCTTGCTGTGTATGTACTGTCATTATATGTATTATTGTTGTTTGTTCAATATATATTAATTTGTTGGTTACGAATTGGAGTTGTTTATTTCTTGTTGGTCGAATCATAATATAAATCGTTAGAGGACCTAAAATCCTCTACAGCTACTTGAATGCAAAGATTTTGCTCAGTTGGCGCTCGTTTCGTGTAAACAGATCATGCCGCAATGTCTACCGTTGACATTTTATTTCCTCAGATTTTTTTTCCAGACGAGTTTGTTCCCTTTATAAATTAATTGTTTAGTCTCTCAGCGATTTAGTTAGATAGATAGATATCACAGTAGATTGATAGACATATTTTCGGTTGGGTACTTTTCAGTTAAATTGACTAAAATGAAAATTGATATATTCGAACCTATGCGGGAAACCCCAATGGATTTCTAGTCTATTGTCTTAACCTCTCGGCCAGGACGACACATAGATTCTGCTCTTTCTGAAACTAAACGTTGAAAAATAAGAGAAGTCTATGTCCTCTAAATATTCGTATATAAATCATTTCCATTTATGTGCAGAAAACCAAGAATTGCATGCACATTCAATGAATAATCGGGATCTTCAAAGAAAATACCTCTAATTCGATCGATAGACAGGAAATCCTTCAAAATATTTAGCCAAGCATAACGAGTTAACATTACAGACATCTAAATGTTGAAAAATACGAGAAGTTTGCGTCTTCTAAAATTTAAGGTTGAAATTTCTTCTATTTATATGCAAAAAACAAAAAAAAACCAGCTTGCATGCATATTGTATGAATAATTGTTGACAAAAAGAACAGCCGCTAATTCAACCGATACTCTGGAAATCCTTCATTTTTATGAAGACTTGGTTTAGGTTAGCCAGGAATAATATTCCCAGGTCAGACAATAAACTTGACATTAAATATGTCAGGACTTTCTGGACTGAAACATTTCTACTGCAAAATTTGTGACTTGAGTTGATCTTTTAACACAATGTATTATGATAGAATTTCTTCTTTGGTGATTTTTGCTTGATGAGTTTATTATTTACATATATTCACCAATTACCCTTATGAGAACTTGGTTTAGCTTAGGAAAAAATAAAATGCCCAAGTCAAAGAAGTTCTAATACCGACTGGCTGAAGAAAGAAAGATTGCCACACAGGAAACAGACAGTTGTAGTAGGTTAGATCTGTACCGAGAAATTATGATTCTAACTTTTAACTTCCATCATACCAGAAAAAATTACTTTCCATACAAAATTGAATTAACATATTACTCTATGTCCAATGAAACACGTCCCACATTTTTTTTCACTTTTTCATAATTTTCCCCAATATATATATATATTGATATATAAAAATCTATATATCTTTATCTCTTTAATACAGTAATGTAAATGCACAAATACACATATGTGAGTGTTTATGTGCATGCATTTATGGGTATATATATGCACCTCTATCGCACCCGGCCGGAAGCTACGGCCGGCTGCTCAAATGTCTAAAACGCGTCACTCCGGAAAAGAAAGCGAGGCCATCAATTTCCGGTGACTCAGTATTTCCAGGGACCAAAACGCTGAAAAGTAACAACAAAGCGAAGTATAAACACACACAAGCGCTCGCACACAAAAACAATGCTCTGAAACTAACCTATATACACATGGGGTGCAAACAAAACCCATGTGTACATTCGAAAGTGGAGAGAGAAATTTTTTCTAACCAAACAAGAGATTACTAGTTCGGCAATGTTGCAGACCATAGCCGACATAAACATGGCCGATGTTTTTCAACCAAAAACGAATAGGGACCTGGGGTCGAGCGACGCGCTCCCCCTACCACCTGCGCCTGGCCGACCTTTGCCACTCGCCATAGCAGCAGCCGCAATCAAATTCCAGCAGCCCAGCAGCAGCCGCCAGAAGCCAGCAGGAGCAGTCACGCAGTAGCAGCAGCCGTCCCTAGCCCAACCTGCCAACTCCAGCAGCAGTAGCAGCCACATTCTACAACAGTCCTTTTTAGGACTCTCTGTTTACATTGATATAGTCCTTTTAAGGGCTTCCCGTTTCTGATATGCACAAGTCCTTTTAAGGGCTTCCCGTTTCTGATATGCACAAGTCCTTTTAAGGGCTCTTCAACTACATATGCGATAGCCCTTTTCAGGGCTAACCTGCCCCCAAGCAGCAGACGCACCAAGCAGGAACTGCAGGCAGAAGCAGCTGACGTACCAGGCAGAAGCAGCCGCCAGCAAGTGCAGCCAACTCCAGCAGCAGCCACATTCTACAACAGTCCTTTTTAGGACACTCTGTTTACATTGATATAGCCCTTTTAAGGGCTTTCCGTATTGATATGCACAAGTCCTTTTAAGGGCTCTTCATCTACATATGCAATAGCCCTTTTCAGGGCTAACCTACCTGAGCAGAAGAAGCAGTAGACACAGCGGGCGCACCAGGCAGATCCCGGCAACACTCTCGACCGTACGACAACCGGAGCGGAATTTACAGCAACCAACTTCGCACCAGTACTACCCAGCCAGCTACCGGCTTACCGTCTTGGAACCTAGCGATCCCATCAATCAGCACCGGCGACCCAACGAAGTTTCTGTAAAACATTATTTTGCCGGTTTAGGCAAATAAAGACTTGTTTAAAACATATAAACATTCGACTTCGTTGTCCTTGATTTGATCGTATTACTTTAACTCACAGCGGGGTTAACGGCACCTTTTCTGTCGATAGCCCCGCAACACCTCCCTCTCTTACTGCTATGACATTAGAAGGAGGTACAATAATATACAAATAAAATCACAATTATTTTCCCAATGTTTCCTTTTCTGATTGATTAAACATTTCTGAGCTAAAGGGAAATATTTAGCGAACAAACAGGATGGAGGACAAGCAACAAAAGCAATAATATGGGAGTAATTATAAATTTTATATCTATTAAGTGTACAAATGAAGGTTAAATATATTGTGGTATTTTAGAACATGAAAGACGGAGCAAAACAAAGCAATGAGTTAAAAGTGGATATTACAGGACAAAATAATGAGGGGCAATTTCTCCTCGCAGAAAGGTGCATACGACATAGACGACAAGAATCAAAATTAGTCAATACAAAACAGGCCATAGAAGCAAAGGAGTTATCTGTAGTTTAAAAATGTTTTTCTTTTCATTTTCTCTTCCTTTGCCTTCGTGTCTTTTATGTGTATCTCGTTTCTTTGTTATTTTTTCTTTTATATTTTTTTTCTTCTCACTGGGTAGAAATTTTATCTGTGAAACAGATTCTTTTAGTTTTCCTTTCTTTCTTTTTCTTTTTATTTTGTCTAGGGTTTGAGTGAAAATGTAGGGGCCCCGGTAATGCTTGGTAAATTAGCCTTGTGTCAAACACGTCTGAAGTCCCCACAGTTTAAATATCAAAAGGTTGAAGGTTGGATGTTGAGATCTTAAAGGATATAATATTTTTGTGTGTACATTAAAGTAAAGTTTTATAAACAGAATGACAAAATTGTAAGAAGAAAAATATATGTAAAATTTCGTTAAATGAACACTATAACATGTTTGTGAGAAAAAATGTTCATTGAGAAAATACATGCAGTTTTGTAGTTAAAATTGTTCAAAGAGAAATGTAAGTATTTAAAATGTTCACAGAAATTAAGAGTTCATGGTTGATAGTAGTAAGTAGCTAATGTTCCTTCCCCTTTGTGCTAGGTTGGCGACACGGTGAAAAAGGAGGTAAAACAAAAATAAATTGTACTAGAGTGTCCTATTGTCGTGATTGTTGTTGTTGTTTTCTTTGGCGGCGTGGAGTGAAAACGAAGAAAAGAAAAGGTCGAATGAATCTGTGACACGCACTTACGTCCGGGTCGGCTTCCTAAAAGTTCATTTGTTAAAATAATCACAAGGTTCGGCAACTGACCTCTCCCGTGTTGGACTGAGTTTGACCGGTCACGGAATGTCCTTAAGTAGTAAATCTCGTCATGTGACTGGATTCAAATGGCATTTTCTTCTTTAAGTGTGAAAAAAACGTTTGACTGACGTCATATACCAATTTTCGATTTCCTATCCAATTAGTATCTAGAATTTTGCTTTTCACACTAACTTGCGGAATTTGGCTTGGTCTGGGTTTTTCTAAAATATTTATAGTCATTTTGTGACACTATCTCCTGCGGAGATACTTTCTATTCTTCCGCGGGTATACTTTCCCTTGTGTGGTTTAATAGAACAGAGAGAGAAAAATTGATATGAGTAATATTATTAGCTTTATTGAAGACGTAGGAATAGAAAACTACGCATTTACATACGTACGATTATGAGCTTATGTAAAAAAAATAATTTTAATACTATCAAATACTTGTAAAATATGGGGAATAGAAAAATTAACTATACTATCATGTACTTTTAAAATCCGGAGAATATAAAATTTAACTATTTCTGGGAAAGAAAAAGGGAAAAAATATAATTTTTTCTTCTGTGTTTGAAGCGGATATTTTTAAGTAAGCTAAAAAATCTTTTAGCCAAAACAGGTGTCAGAATTATTTGATGAGGTCAGGCGGGGTTAAAGTCCATCAACAGAATTTCTGGTAAACAAGAGGATCTGTGGAAAATTGGAAATATCGAAATACAATGTGAGCTGGCGGGATCTCATTCGTCGAGCTAAACCCCTTCCGCAGATCTCTGTGTTTTTCTCAGTGTTTCGGTCGAAATGTAAAGAGTTAATTTCGAATTAAGCCTGCCGCAAATTAACTTAAGGAGTTAATTTGGAACAATGCGCCTTCGATATGAATCCCGAAAGAACGTTATTGCTTTTTTTTATCACGGGAAAATCGAAAATTCTAATTCTTCGTTCGTTCTACTTAAAGTCCGTTAAACTCCGATAAGGACACGAAAGGACTTTGCTATTTTAGAAGCTACATAGAAAATTGACAGCCCTGATTATGTAGAATATGTGAAAAGACTTTAATGAAAATTTAATGAATATGTGAAAAGACATTAGTGAAAATTTGAAGAGCTCTGTTTACTTTAACGAAACTTAGACAAGACATTTTTAATTAAGAATTGGAAGCTCTGATATTTTTAGCGAAATTTCTCTCTCCGTTGTAACCGGCATTTTCGACAACTGTATTGTCTGCTCTTGTGAAAAGAAAAAAACATCCTTTATATATATATATATATATATATATATGCATATATATATATATATATATATATATATATATATATATATATTTAAAGACAGTCTTCGTAAATCTCCAGGCGTGTTCGACCTTGTTCATTGGATTTATTAATTTTTTTTCTTTTTTTTTTGTGCTGTGTTTATTTTTTTATCAAACAACACGTGTACACCAGTGTCCGAACTGGCTCAAAAAGGCGACTACTAAAATTGCACGACGCGACCTATGGGATCAAATCACAACGTGGGACAGTGGCACGTTGTTGCAAAAGACAGCTTTTGTGACATCATCAGACGAGAACATCACGACCACCAACAGCTACCGAACCAACCAGCCAGCCGGGTGGTAGTATCACAACTGGGATAGAACGAGTGTCACATTAGACGGTCAGCCCGGCCTGACGTGTCACATTTATTGGTGCCGTCTCGACCAGGATCTGACCTGAGGGTTGCCAGCCCCGGCCATAAGGCGTCACATTTGGTTGCCGTGACCCAGGATCAACCCTGAGTTACCACCGAACAGGTCGAAAACCCTCGACCCTGAATAACCACCGAGCGAGTCGCGGACCCTGGTAGAGTTCGTCGGAGAAAACACCTACCAGGTAAGACACTTTTTGGTTCTCCCTATGGTTTTGATGGCTTGCCAATTTCCCTTTCGTCGATTGTCTTCTTGTTTCTTATTGACTATTGTTTCAATGTCTAATTGCGGGGAGGAACAGGGAATGGCAGTGTCGAAGATAGACAATAGAGAACACAGACCGTCCAAGGGCTTGCGGAGTCTTTGAGAGGAGCCAAGGGCGCCGAGCTCTGGGGGAGCGGGAGTGTTAAAAATCTGGTTGGCTGCTGTGGATGAAAGTCAACTAGTCTACGGGCCGGCTGATAGAAAGACGGTATGCGTGGAAAGTGAATGGGAAGAGGAGGATGAGATACCTCTCTTCCAACTCCGAGAAAAATGGAGGAATGAAAGAGTATTGGGCTGCCATTTGACAGAGAATGAGACCGCCATTCGACAGAGAATGAAGAGGTCCATAGTCCACAGCTTAAACCGTCCGGCCTATTGTTAAAAGAACAATCGGCGGTAGCACTGGCCAAAGAGAGCCAGGTTGTATGGGCTCCGTGAGAGCTCCGCAGACCCGAAAACGTGGAGGCATTCCCAACCAGAAACACCCCCTGAAGCACACTCTTTCCAGACACTCGCTACCAACAAGAAACTCCCACCCTGATTCTAGTCAATCTGTCCCTAAGGGGAAAGAAAAAAAAAAAGAGGGTTAATCCCTATAACAAGTTGGCGGTCTCAACAGACCGACCTTAAAGAGGGACCTCCCTCTTAAGGCCTTTGTTCAAACTGACCTCAGTTGACAGAAACTCGACTGAGGACCCGGCAAACTTCCCGGGCGCTCCCGTAGTTATCTCGCTGATAAGCAACACGGGAGGCCAGTTAAAGGTCTGGGACATGGTAGAGGGGGCAATGGCAGCATTTCCCAATATTACAATGGCCAAGATTGGGACACAGTATTTAAAAAAGTTGTCAAAGTTTTGTGCTGAGAGGGTCCCCGTTATCCTCCACCCCTCTTTATATAGAGCAATTAAGCTAACCTTCCCTACGGACGTCGGCGGGATTGTCCAGGTCGGACGGATTACGTCCGATATTGGATCTGGAAGCCTGGAACAAGCCGTCGGTGTCCCTAATGCTGTGGGGTGACTGGTGCTGTAGGATTCATTTGTGTCGATACAGTGTGAAACAGAATATTCAACATGCATACATAATTACATAGATGTTGGATATTGTGTGAAATTAATTGTTTGAAATTGTCTCCCATAGACTGTGTGAGAATTACTTTTATGGATTTTAACGTAAGTCTGAATGTTCATTGCTGTTTAAAGAATTCTCAGTGTGTTAAGAAAATTGTGCAAGAAAATGTTGCTAAAAAGAATTGTTCAGATCTGAGAGTTCATGAATACTGATCATGGTGCA
This sequence comes from Ascarosepion bandense, assembly GCA_037127315.1. Taxonomy (NCBI): domain Eukaryota; kingdom Metazoa; phylum Mollusca; class Cephalopoda; order Sepiida; family Sepiidae; genus Ascarosepion; species Ascarosepion bandense. The sequence continues at coordinate 2,800,426 of JBBBDQ010001776.1, forward strand.
GTTGTGCAAAAAATAGAGTTTGAATATAATAGTGAGTTGGGCTTTAGGCTTGTTGAGTTTTGACATGATGTGTGCTGAAGAAATGTCAGTGCCAACTATAATATTTTGTACATGTTAAAGAAATAAAAGACATCTAATTGCGTTCTGCAATTAGTGCGGGTGTGTGAGAGAATTTTATGATATTGAGGAACGCGACCCTGCGATAGCATGGCGCTATCGCGGGCAGCTGAAACTGCTGTCTGTCCTGCTTCGTACTCGAACGGGACCTGCTGCTGCTCTGCTCTGCTGTGCTGGGTGTAGCATGTGTGTCTCTGCTATTTATACATCCCGGGAACAACGCGGGAAAGCAAGATTATCACGTGATTGTCGCGTGTGTGTATGTACATTGAGTGAATGCAGCTGTGGATGAGCTGTATGGAAATACACGTGATTCCACAATAGCATAGATTTTTGCTCCGTATGTGACTAATGCTTTTTTCTCTATGTAGACCTAAACAATGTCAATTAAGATAGCCAGCTTGAATGCGAAGGGTCTGAGGAATCGGGGTAAGACTTCCCTTCTGCTTCGTGATCATCTGGGGGCTTACTATGCAAGGTTAATTTAGATTTGGATTTTTACATAGCACAAGGCCACTTCCCAAAGGAACTTCCTAACTAAATCCTTGCACACCACCATTATTTTTATAAGCATTGAAATCATTCATTAAACAAGCAAATGGAAAATGAAATGAAATTGACAATGCATCAATTTGCAACTATAAAAATTAACAATAACAAGAAATACATACATTACATAGATGCTGAATTTGTTTGTATGAAAGTGTCTTCAATGGACTGTATGAAAATTGTGTTAGAGGTTTTGAAGTAAGTTAAAATGTTCATTGTTGCTGTAAGATTTATCAGTATGATAAGAAATTCGTGTGAAGAATATTATTGCTAAGAGAATTGTTCAGTTCTAAATGTTCATAAATTGTAATTGCCATGGCCACATGAAACATGCGTGAGAGAACTGACAACTGCGGGTATATATTGTAAAAGGTTTTATTTCCTTTACAGTACTTGTGCAGCTATGAAAACTGCAATTAAGACAAACAAATAACATGAGCACATGGAGGAAGAATATACACAAGCATAGATAATTACAAAATTAGAAGAAATAAGAAAATAAACAATGAATTTTACATAAATAGTTATAACAAAACAAGGGATCTTATAGCAAGTGTTTAAATCAGCAAGAATCATTTGAATCGCCAAAGTAATACATTTTTACAAATTAAGGAAGGGTCTAAAAGCAATAAAAACTTTAGAAGAATTAAATTCCATTAACTATAAACATTGTCTAGGGTTTGCTGAAAATTGAATGGAAAAAATGTTAATTACCTCGTTGGCACCTCGTGTGGTCAATGGCAGTTGAGTTACTCCCTAACAGTACCGAACGAATGTGCTGCCACTGGAGATAACAAATTTACGTCTGACCTCTTAGAAGGTCTCAATCCAAAAGTCTGTTCAGGGGGTTTCTATTTCTTACGCAGAGACCAAAAATCCTATATTTTAGAAAAAGTTGCCGTAAGACAGCTTATTTGTTATATTTTTATTTACTTATTCTAACTTTCCTGTTTTGTCTCATACTTCTCATTTAGACCTCATTATTGTTTTACGTTATCCTAAAATATAAGGAACTATATTTTCTGGCCACATTGTCCCAAGGGGTGACAAGGCCGCCGGTCAAGAATACAGGGCTCACTTCGGCGAGAAAACGAACCTGCTGATTTGTACATTGGGTTTGGTAGCAAATAGTGCCTGGCGACAGCTACATAAATAACGTTCATTTTTGTAGTGAACAGAAGAATGGATTTGTAAGAGATAACAAGTTGGACTTAATATTTTACATGATGTGTGCGAAGGAAATTCTGGTGCCAACTGTAATAATGTGTATATGTGTTATTTAAAGAAATAAAAGACATCTAGTTGCGTCTTGCAATTAGTGCGGGTGTGTGAGAGAATTATTTGATATTGAAGAACACGATCTTGCAATAGCAGGCCGCTATCGCAGGCAGCTTTGAATGTCACTGCTTTGGTGTTCAATCAGGAACTACTGCAAACTGTCTGAAAATGCGCAGCAAATCGTGTATATAGGTATTCAAACATCCTTACGATTGTCGATAAGAATGTAGTTTATAGCGAGTTACTTATCTATTCTTTTCTGGTTGTAGTGGAGAGTCCGTTCTAGTGAAGAGTAGTTCTTTACCGTTGCAGGCTAACGTGATTTGGTCTTGTTGTAAATAGTCCACTATAAGTCATAAAGAAAGGTTATAAACTAAGAAAAGCAAATTGAGTTGAAAGATAACATTTTATATATAAAACATATCAATCAATGTTTTTATAATTGAAGTAAGGCATGAAGTATAGGTCCAACGGAGGTTAAAATGTTCATCGCAATAAAAAGATGAAAGAGAATTCATGCTTAGGAATTTGGGAGGGTGTAAGTAAGGAATATATTTGATGTATTCGCTCCTTAGGTCAATAAGTAGTTTTTGAGGCAGGGAAGAAGGAAATAGGTAAGGGAGGCGAGCGTAGTAAGCCGCTTGACTTCAGTCAAGGGAGATACTAATTACTCGGTCTGCCTGTCGAAAATTTCTGTATCCGCATTTTATATCTTCTTTTTGGATCACAGCAGTTCATTTGGGATTTCACACTTGTATTTGGTTCTGGGCTTCCCATTGGCTGATAAATAAAATTCGCGTAGGCTCGCGAACTGGAAATTTAATATTTAATTAATTGTTAGTTTTCAACCGGAACATCTGCGCGGAGCCGGCGGCGCAGTGACGACTTTTGGTCATTTTCTTTTTGGTCGTGAAAGCGCAAACATCCGGTCCATCGCTTTGGCTCGGTATCACCACATAACTTTCGCCCCAATAAACGGAGTTGTTTTTTGGTTTTTCTGTTGTGGCTTTTTTTTTAAAAATAGTTTTCGTTTTGTTTTGCTGTTTTGTTTTGCTGTTTTGTTTTGCTGTTTTGTTTTTGTTTGTTTGTTTTTTAGTAGTTTTGTTAGAAATAAAAATGTGTTTTCTTTCTTCCATTTAATCGTTCTACCGGACTTAGTTTTCATTTTTGGTTTGTTTTCGTTAGTTTCCTCAGTACAAGATGGGGAGTTATCGAAATCCCGTCTTGATTCGATGGAATCTTTTGATTCTATATTTTTAGCAATGTACGCCGGTTTTAATCTGTCTATTGAGACATTACTATGGACGTCGTCTGATCTTTTTATAGTAAAATATTTTTCGTGTGGACTTAATACTTGAAATGGACCTGTGTATGGAGCTTCCAACGGTTTTCTTACTCTATCAGTTTTTAGCCAAATACTTCTACATGTCTGTAAATCTTTTGGGATGTAGGAATTAGGTGTTGAATGTAGGTGTCCGCTGGATAATTTGTCCATATCAAATTTCTGCATTTCGTCGGTTAAAATTTTAACGTGCGAGTTTCTTATTTCGTTGTTTTCGTTCTTGTTAGCGTCTATCAATAATCGAGGAATTTGTGCATGAGTCCCTGTTACTGCAGTAAATGGAGAATAGTTTGATTCGTTGGGAGTTATTCTCATTCCTAGAAGAACGACAGGAAGAGCTGATAACCACGATTCTTTCCTGGCTATTATAGCAGTTTTTAGGGTTCTGTGAGCTCTCTCTACTAGTCCATTCGTTTGTGGATGGTACGCTGTTGTTCTTAATCTGTGGAAACCTATTATTTTTTATATTTCTGTGAATAGTTCGGATTCAAATTGGCTTCCTTTGTCCGTAACGACATGAAGCAAAACCCCGAATCGGGAGATCCACAGATTGACAAAGGCCATTGATACTGATTTCGCGTAATATCCGTTATTGGGCATGCTTCTATCCATCTTGTGTTTCTGTCGATGCATGTCAATAAATATCGGTAAGGTGAAAAGTAAGAGTCAGTTTGGTTCTTTACTGGTGGTAAGGGACCGACAATGTCAACATGTACAGTTTCAAAACAGCTAGAAGGTAATTCAAATGGACTTACTTTGCTCTTTGTGTGTCTTCTGATTTTTGCTTGTTGGCAATGTTGGCATTCTGTGCACCAAGCTTTTTTTGATTTGTCTATATTCGGCCAATAATATCGGGATTTTATCATTTTTCTTGAAGATGTTATTCCCGGGTGTGATAAGTTATGCAGACTGTCAAATACCGATTTTCTGAGCTTCTCTGCCACAAAAGGTCGTGGGAAAGGTAATGACGTGTCGCATTATATGGTTTCATTTTTATTTATTGTATATAGTTTCAGTTGATTTTTGAATGCCTGAATTTCATTGTCAGTAGCTTGATGTTTCATTATTTCTTGTAAGTCACACACATCAATAGTTATTGCATTTACAGGTCTTGAGAAACAATCAGCTACTATGTTTTGTGATCCTCTTATATGTGAAATATCATTCACATATTCGCTGATAAAACAGAGGTGACGCGGTTGTCTATCAGATTTTAGAGAAGATTGGCTTTTAAAAGCACTGCAAAGTGGCTTGTAATCCGTCAGCAACATTACATTTCTGCCTTCTATTAGATGTTTAAAATGGAGTACTGCTAGATAGGCAGCTAGTAGTTCTCTGTCGAAAGTAGAATATTTTTGTTGGGGCTGGGGTAATTTCTTTGAAAAGAAGCCTATGGGGATGGGTTGATTGTCAATCATTTGGTGAAGTGCTGCACCCACCGCATAATTTGAACTGTCTGTTACTAGTTGGTAGTTGCTAGCTTTCGAATTGGGGAAAGCTAGACCGGTTACATTTGATAAAGTGTTTTTGTATGTTTTTAAAAGATTCGATTTCTTCCTTTGTTAAGGTTAAAGATCTTGAATTTTGGTTTAGACGTATTTTTCTGTGAGCGGTAATATAATATTGCTGAAATTTGGCACAAGTTTCCTATAAAAATTTTCCATTCCAAGGAATCGGTGTAGCGATTTGGAATCGTTTGGTTGAGGAAATTCACTTAATCCATTTAACTTTTTAGAACTGGGTCTGAGACCATTAAAAGAAATGTGAAATCTTAAAAAGTCTAACTCCTTAGCACTAAATGTGCATTTGGAAAGACAAATTTTAAAGTCGTACTCACTTAGTTTTTGTAGTACTTAATCGACATATTTGGAATGTGTTTCTTCGTCTTCTGAGAAGATCAGGATATCGTCGATATACACAAAGCTATAATCGGTATCGCAGAAAATATTGTCCATCATTCTTTGAAAAGTGCATGATGCGTTCCGTAGTCCGGAAGGCATGTAGTTATATTCAAATAACCCGAAAGAGGTAGAGATGGCTGTCTTACAGATATCCTCCGAGTGCACTGGTATCTGGTGATAAGCAGACGACAGGTCTATTTTTGAAAATAATTTCTTGTTATGAAGCTTTGAAGCAAAGGAATTTATGTTTGGGACTTGGTATCTATCGGCTTTTGTTATCGTGTTTAAGTGTCTATAATCACCGACAGGTCGATATGTGCCGTCTGCCTTCGGTACCATGTGTAAGGCTGAACTTCATTCTGAATTCGAAGGAGAAATTATTCCTGCTTTTAGGAGTTTCTTAAATTCCTCTTTCGCGCTATCACATCTCTGAGCTGATAGCTGTCTGGCTCTGGAGAAGGTAGGAGTATTGCTACCAATTTCTATCCTGTGATATGTTTTAGGTTTTAATTTTTTATATTTTTCCAGGATTGTTCGTACTGTTTTGTCATCATTTTTGTTCGGTACTACATCTATATTCATAATAATAGAAGCTGAATGTGCATTGGATTGTGTGTTAGTCATTTTATCGACTAGTTTGTTCGTTTTGCAATCCAGCACTAATCCGAAATGGTTTAGGAAATCATACCCTAGGAGTGGCTGATAAGTTTCGGCTATTATTAATGTCCATGTGAATTCCCGTCTTAGGTTCTGTAGCGTTAGGTTCAGTACCGTTTGTCCTGAGCATTCAATAATGTTTCGTTGGATGATACTAAAGAGATATTGGTTGGTATATTACGGCTACATTTAAGTATCTCTTTGGTAGTAAAGATACAGCAGCTCCTGTATCCACAATAAAATGTATTCTCTGAGCTCCTAACCGTGCGGCTACAAGAAGAAGCGGCGAGGAAATGGAAGCTAACATCTCTCGCCTAGGTAGTTTTCCGAAATTTCACGAGGAACTGGTGAAGTTGGGCGAGAGGTGGGTTGCATTTGAACATTCCGTTTGTTAGACCATCTGCATCAAGGCTTGCAAAATTTTGCACTTTCCGCAAAATATAAATGCGCTCGGCAGATTAGGAGATTTTGGTTCTTGCTGAAAGGGCGAACACTGGTGGGGAATTTTTTTTCGTTGTGGGAACAGCCATGTGTCCTTTTAGTTTCATCTTTTTTCTTCTCGGAAATCTGTTGAATATGTGAGGTGTCTTGTGAATTAAAATGTAATCGTAAGTTGTCCGCCATTTTCCCAAGGCGATTTGTATCTAAATCGACTTGTGCTGCTACTACAGGCTTGATAGGGTGGGGTAGGGCTTGTATGAATTTGTGGCGTACGATATCGTCCCCTACGCCAATTTGACCTGCTAGTGACCTGAGTTCATTCAGGTACACTGAGGGACGGCCAGTTGCTGTTGACAACGACATTAATTTGTCCAGCATCTCCGGCTTTGTTTTTCCATAAACGCCCCTCACTGCTTCTTTCAGTGCGTCGTAGTCCTTTGATTGTAGTATCGTCGGTTTTATTTTCTTACTATATCCACGGGGAGTGCTGCCAGAATGTTGGAAAATTTTTGATGGGACTGTATGATATTTGCAATATTAAATTGCGCCTCCATTATTGCAAACCAAGCCATTACATTTGATTCGAGAAAGTTTGGAGGTTTTATCGTAACAGCTTGAATTGGTTGGTTTGGGTTTATTGAAGTTTGTTCAGCGTCCTTTGCCATGTTTTGTGTTGCAGAGAAATATTCAAATTTCGCTGATATTGTCCAAATTCTTTTTTATTTGTGTATATATATATATATATATATATATATATGTGTGTGTGTGTGTGTGTGTGTGTAGAAAATCCACGTGTTCGTCACCATTTTATGTGGGGAACGTTGGGTTCGCCAATTTATCTGGAGAACGTCGAGTATACCACTTTATTGTGGGTTGCTTATGAAATGAGTTGACAAGACTGGTTTTCCTTAACAAGGATTTAATCAACAAAACATTTCCTGACTAAGCAATTCGTCAACTGACGAATGCAAGTAAGGGAAGTAATTACACTAACAAAATGCCAAGGGCAGATAAGTATAGTACATTCTCCCCCTCCTTTTTTTTTTTTTTTTTTTTTTTTTTACGGTTCATCATACCTCTTTGGCTTACGAATTTCCCGTTGGGATCGTCTGGGTATATCAGGAGTTCTTGACATTACTTGAGGAGGAATAATATTTAAATAACTTGGAGAAGATACAATTTCTGAGTTAACGATAGTTTGTGAATCGTTACTATCTACTTTTTCCTTGGGAGATTCATTAGTGGGTGTAGAATCATTTAGGTCTTTCTGGATATCATCTACAACATTCTCGCTTTGTAATGAGATCCTTGCTGGTGCTAGGTCGCTTACAGAGACTGTAGATTCGCGACCATTGGTGAATCTTATGTGTGCATATTGGGGATTTGCTTCGAGTAACTCTACTTCGTCAACCAATGGTTCGTACTTACTCGCTCGGACATGGCGACGCAAAAGAACAGGCCCTGGCTTAGATAGCCAAGTGGGTAAGGAATGGCCGCTGGGAGTTCGCCGTTGATATGAAAAAAGTCTTTCATGTGGTGTGGCATTAGTAGCGGTACAAAGAAGAGATCTTATGGAGTGTAGCACTTCAGGCAAAACCGCTTCCCACTGCGATTCCTTGAGATTTCTTGAGGCTAGGGCTAATAATGTGTGTTTCCATATAATCCCGTTATACCTTTCACACTGACCGTTTCCTTGGGGGTGATAAGGCGTTGTCCGGCTAGTAGCAATCCCGAGATTGGTGAGATATTCACGTACTTCCTTTGATAAGAAGGATGCACCCTTATCCGAATGGATGTAGGATGGCATGCCAAATACTATGAATATTTGACTTAGACCCTGTATTACAGAGTCTGAATTAGTGCTTGTACATGCGAAAGCAAAAGGGAAACGTGAGTACTCATCTATAACCGTTAATAGGTAACGGTTTTTCGAAGTTGAAGGAAGGGGCCCCTTAAAGTCAATGCTGAGTCGTTCCATTGGTTGTGTAGCTTTGACTAGGTGTCCAGCTTCTGGTGTATAGAAGCGTGGTTTCCATTTGGCACAAACTGCACATGCTGCACACACTCTCTTAACCTCTTCAATAGAGTACAGAAGATTCCTTACTTTAACAAAATGAGCTAACCTGGTTATACCCGGATGACAAAGATGTTCGTGTATTTCATGCAATCTTCCCATGTTGTCGAGTGCATTGCACTGGACACGCGAGAGCGTATCGGCTGGAATATTGTTTTTCCCTGGTCGGTACATGATATCGTACTCGTAACACCCCAATTCCATTCTCCATCTTTCGATCTTGCTGTTCTTGATCTTTCCATGCCTTCTTGCATCAAACATGAAATTCACAGCTTGTTGATCTGTGACTATCACAAAACGTCGTGCTGATAGATAATGTGACCACTTTTTAACTGCCTCTACTATTGCACAAGCCTCCTTTTCTACGGAAGAGTGTTTTCGTTCTGTAGTCGTAAGTGTGCGTGAAAAGAATGCTACTGGACGGTTTGCTTGATTGAGAGTGGCTGCAATAGCAGTATCAGAGGCATCGGTTTCTACTACAAGAGGTATCTTTTCGTCGACTGAGTGCAATAAGGCCTTTTCAATTTCCTCCTTGAAGATTTCAAATGTTTTTATCGATTCTGGATCAAGGGGGAATGAATTAGCTGTTATTAAGGGTCTAATCTTATCAGAGAATTTGGGTATCCACTGGGAGTAGTAAGAGAATAATCCAAACACTCGACGCAGAGAGGTTTTGTTCTGAGGAATAGGTAACTCTCTTAATGGCCGTAGACGTTCTGCATCAGGTCTAAGTAAGCCCTGTGATATACTATAGCCGAGAAAATCAATGGATGTTTTAGAGAACACGGACTTCTCTTCATTGAGAGTGAGGTTATACTGGGTAATAATCTTTTTTAATTTTTCTAAGTTCTCATCATGGTATTGCTGATTTTTCCCGACTACGACAATGTTGTCTACATAGGCATACACTCCCGTTAGATTATTTTCCTTAATAATCTTGTCTATTATCCTTTGGAAACATGCAACACCATTGGTCACTCCAAAAGGAATTCTACAAAATTGGTAAAGTTTACCGTTAGCTTCAAATGCTGTATAAGGCTTATCTTCTTCTTTTATTGGTATCTGGTGATATGCACTCTTCAGATCCAATGAGCTATAAACTTTAAATTTTGATATTTCCTGGGCTAAGTCATCCATTCTTGGTAATGGATAAGCATCCAATCTAGTAAATCTGTTAATTGTTCTACTATAATCGACTACTAGTCTCTTTCTTTGACGTTCATTTGTTACTATTAAAACCTGAGCCCTCCAAGGGGAAGTACTTTCCTGAATTACACCCTCTCTGATCATTTTCTCAATCTCAGTCTGTATGAAACGTCTGTCACCCTCTCCACACCTTTTAGATTTAGTTGTAATAGGTTTACAGTCTGGATCAATGTTGGAAAATAAAGATGGTGTGTCCACTAATGCCGAGGGCACACTACAGGAGATAGGATGAGAGATTTCAAGATCTTTCTTAGAGCCACCGAATGCAAAAGATATAGTGGAATGTTGTGACATGAAATCTTGGCCAAGAATAATATCAGAGCAGAGTTTGGGTAGAACTGAAAGTTTTACATTTGGATACCACTCACCCAGAAGGTTCAAATCCACCGTACACTGTCCTTTGATAGAAGCTTTAAGTGATGATGACGCCATGGACACGTTACCAGTAGCAGGTTTTATTTGTATTTTGTGTTTCCTCACATAACTGAGGGAGATAAAGGATCCTGAGCTCCCCGTATCCATTAGCGCCGTACCGGCGCCATTTTTCCCGACCAATACGTATAATGCAGCCTGTTTTAGGGATCCTAAGGAGGCAGACGTAGTGTTGGATATCAACATTGTCGCGAGTCTGTGAGAGCATGTTGCAGCAGATGTCGTATTTGGGTTCGAACGACACATTTTTGAGAAATGGCCTTCTTTTTTACATTTAAAACAGGTAGCGTTTCTTGCTGCACACACACTTCTGTTATGACGAGGTCCTCCACAAAAAAAAACACGTATACTTGGTGTTAGCCAAAGCTGCACAACAAGCATTAATGGGGACCGTTGACTGGACACCGGTACAGTTATTTTCCTGAGAAACTGCACCCACAATTGGTGTTTGAGTGTATGTATATGCTTCTGAATTTTTCTGAGCTGCATGGAGCGCTCTAGCTTGGTCGATAGCTATATTTAAATGCAGTGTTTTGTTTTCAAGTAACCGTTGTCGAATAACGTTTGAACGTAAACCTGTGATGAATGCATCTCTGACACAGTCGTCTCGGTTTTGAATCGCATCAACTGGTTTAAAGTTACATTCTTTCGCTAGTAACTGTAGTCTTTGCACGTATTCGTCAATATTTTCCTCCTCTTTTTGGCCGCACGTGGCAAGTAAATGCCGGGCGAAAACTTCGTTCGGGGGTTTTATGTACAGTTCTTTCAGACGGTTAACTGCACTATCAAACGTATCACATTCAGCAATGTATTCGTATACCTCAGAAGAAATACAGTTTATCAGTATATCGAGTTTATCCAAATCAGTATGGATGTTAGGGGCAACAATTTTACTTAGGAACGACGAGAAACTTCGAAGCCAGTGATTAAAGTGCTTACTTGAGGATGTTGTATTAGGAGGGGTGCCCAAACGTTCCGGCTTCAAGTATTTATCCATACTGTTGAATATGTTTTGTTGATTAAATTGAAATGAGTTGACAAGACTGGTTTTCCTTAACAAGGATTTAATCAACAAAACATTTCCTGACTAAGCAATTCGTCAACTGACGAATGCAAGTAAGGGAAGTAATTACACTAACAAAATGCCAAGGGCAGATAAGTATAGTACAGCTTATCTATTCTTTTCTGTTTGTAATGGAGAGTCCATTCTAGTGAAGGGTAGTTGTATACCATTGCAGGTTAACGGAATTTGGCCTTGTTGTAGATAGCCCACTATAAGTCATAAAGAAAGGTTATGTGGTGATACCTAGCAAAAGCATGGACCGGATGTTTGCGCTTTCACGACCAAAAAGCAAATGACCAAAAGTCGTCACTGCGCCACCGGCTCCGCGCAGATGTTCCGGTTGAAAATTTGTTTCTGGGCTTCCCATTGGCTGATAAATAAAATTCGCGTAGGCTCGCGAACTGGAAATTTAATATTTAATTAATTTTTAGTTTTCAACCGGAACATCTGCGCGGAGCTGGCGGCGCAGTGACGACTTTTGGTCATTTTCTTTTTGGTCGTGAAAGCGCAAACATCCGGTCCATCGCTTTTGCTCGGTATCACCACAAGTTCACTTACCTTGATTCTGATTGGCGAGCTCAAACCCATCAGTAAACAGCTTACATTTATTCAAATATAGTATCTTCTTATGCCACTTGATTCCTTGGGGAACATAGGGCCGCCAAATTTACTATGGTTGCATACAAAATTTAATACATACATTTGCGTGAATGCGTAAGTTATTGTATGTGTGTGCCCATATATGTGTCATAACCTCTTGTCTTTCGGCATGGATGTGGCCACGATCCAAGAGACTCACTTTGTTTGCAACGTCGATGCTTGTGTGCTGTCTAACGACTTTGTCGTCTATTCAGCATATGGGAACTGATCGGTCAGAGGAGTTTCTTTGCTGGTCAAGCGTACCCTGGACGCGAAGGTGGACATTGTTCATGTTGGTGCCGAGGGCCGGTTGAACGTGGCCGATATTGCCGTGAAAAACAACTCTTTTTGACAGGTTGCGGTTTATGCACCCAATTAAAAAAAAATAAAAAATAAAAACCTTACTACGTTTGAAAAACTTAAGAAATTTTTTTTAAATATTAGGAATAAACGACAGTCTGTGACACACCATATGTAAGTTTGCTACGATGAACTTTGACGCTTAGAGGTGAAAGAGAGAAAAGGGTTATAAAAAGCAATAAGGAGAAAGTTTAGAGGCAAACGATGAGAAGGAGAAATAACTACAATATTCTACACACACACACACACACAGAGAAAATGAATCAATGCGTAGTAACTAAAATCAAAGTGTAGCAACTGTTCCAGAAACTGACAACCGATCCATGACTCCGGCCATCATCAACATCAGCCATTACTCCTGCCATTTCTGGCAGACTCCAGCTCCAACCAAGCAACAGCTATATGCAATACTGTTCTTCTCAGAACAAAACTTTTCAACAACAGTTAAACTGTCTTTTTTCAGGACAACAATTCTTGGTGGCGACTAAACGGTTCTTGTCAAGACAATGCTCTTCTCTTCATTTACAAATCTACAAGAACGTGCAGAGATGTTTTTGTTTGTCAAGTACTTAGAGAGTCTTTAACCTTTTTTTGTTAGTATTTTCTCTTACAAAAATAAAATTGGCAATGTATTTTTTTGCTCACTGTATTTATGTTAAAGTTAATTTATTTTTATGCTTCAGAAAAAAAATCAGTTTCTGGGTCGATATCTCGATACAATGTTGTAACACTAACAGACAGTACCCGGACTATTTTTTTAGGAAGGTACAAATCTTCTTTTAACACCGTTTCCGGTGATTTCTTTGTTCGGTTCATTCTTTGTGTTTAAATTATATACGATTAATTTTCAAACAATTCGTCTTTTTTAATTGCAGTTTCTTAAAAAAAGAAAGTTTTATTAATTACTAAATATTATCGATTTTGAGAAAGAAATATCAAGTCGAACAACAAGAGCAACTTAATCCTGTTTGTTTTCTATGAAAAGCTTTTAAGAATCTCTAGAGATTCTCCCTGTGAAAAGGTAAGTTAGACAAACCGTTACGGACTTCCTTAAAAAATCCACAACAAAACTTAAAGCATTTGAAATCATTTATCAAATGTTTTCTTTGAAATTAAATTTTTCGGTTTCATTTGAAAATTTTTTTAAAAATTATATATATTTTTTTATTTTACTATTGAGAGCAGATTTTCGGTAAAAGGGCTAAAAATAGTTGAAAAACAAAAAAAATACATGATTTGAATTTCCCAATGAGTCCTTTCGGTAAATTTTCGTTTTAGGTGCCGACGGCTTTTTCCAGCTCAAATTTATACAAAATAGCATTATGTCTGTGCAATTCAACAATTAGTTATTGAAGAAACTTACCTTTTTTGCTTTCAAAGTCCATAAAACAAATGAACTATATCTCGCACTTTTTCTCTCCCGTAACTCTCACGAAGTCATCTAATTAACTGCGGAATGGCGTTCTACGTAGGCATCAATTTTCTGTCGAATTTCATCCTTTATTGAAACTTCCGGCGATGTACTTCCTGTTTTGAGAGTGATAAGCATAGAAATACTATAGCGCACTACTTTAATTACCGGAAGTACATCGCCGGATGTATCAGTAAATGAAGAAAAATCTGCCAAAATTCAATCACATGTGCAGTCCATCATTCATGACTTCGTGAGAGTTACGGGAGAGAAAAAGTGCAAGATATAGTTCGTTTTTTATGGACATTTAGTTAAAAAAAAGGTAAGTTTCTGCAATAACTAACACTTTATTTGAGTTCAGCATATACATTTGTACAGAGATAATGCTATTTTGGATAAATTTGAAGGGGAAAAGCGATGGGACTTAAAAGGAAAATTTACCCCAATTTTGCCCGCACAATTTAATTTTTTAGAATTTTCATGAATTTACGTGGATGTCGGGCATGGGGAGTAACAGATGATAAAAAGGGAAAAGTTTTTTGGCGGACATGTACGACATTACCACCACCTGTAAATTTGTTAACTATAATTTTCTTTTTTTTTTTTACTTTTTTCAGTGCATTCTTATCGATTAGTACATAAAATTTCCGATTTTCGAAAAAGAGTTGGAAAAAATTCAACATTTAAAGTTTTTTAAGGGGGTGCTCAGTTTCTCATACGTTATAGTAAATCGATCCTCCATTTTGGAAACACTCGATTCAAATTGTTGCCCTTTATCTTTTTTGTTTTTCAAAACTTGTAGTAAATTAAGGGAAAAAACCATTCTAAAAATATGTTTTTATTTAAAAGTTTTTTAGAATAGAAATTATTTTAAAGATTTTCTGTCAATTTTTTTTTTTTTTTAATATTATAATTATGTCATTTTTCATTCTAAATTTTTTACAACAGGAATTATTTTAAAGAAACTCTGTCCAAATGTTTTTTTTTTAATGTTTTAAATCACTTATTTTTCATTGATATGAAGTAGGGATAATTAAAAATATTGTAAGCTTCTCTATAGATGATTTGAGTGATATCAAAGTGACCCCAACATGAGTGTTTCCAAAATGGAGGATCAATTTACTATAAGGTTGTTTGAAAAACTGAACACCCCCTAAAAATCTTAAATAATGTGTTTTTTCCAAATGTTTTTATAATCGGAAAGTTTAGGGTCTAAATCAATGATATTGCAATAAAAAAAGTAAAAAAAAATGATAACATATTTACAGGTGGTGGTAATGTCATACAGGTCTGCCAAAGTTTTTTTACCAAGATTTTTTTAAAAATCATTTAAAAAATAATATAATTCATTTGTAAATAAGTCCTGAATGTTTTAGCAAAATCTGTCAGTTATTTGACTTTTGCAAGAATTTCAAAATTAATGTTTTTCACCGGAAAAAAAATTAACTGAGTTACGTAATATTATTGTAAACTCTCATAATGATTTGTTTACCTATTACCCACTAATGAAATTCAAAACAAGATTTTTTACCAAAATTTCGAAGGTGTGAGAAAAGACAAAATCTTTTTAAAGATATAATTAAAAAATACTTTGATATTTAATTTTAATAACAAACATTTTAATGGAAAACTTTTGTTTTGATTAATATTGGGCTTTTTTATCTTTATATGCTATTTTTTCAGCAAATTTATGGCGGTACCTATTAGGTACCTCCACTAAATCATTGAAAAAACAGCATATTATAAAGAAAAAAGGTGCCAAACTTAATAAAAACAAACTTGTTCCATGAAAATGCATATGTTATTATTAATAGGAAAAATCAGAGCTTTTTTTAATTATTTTTCAAAATTTTTTAATCTTTTCTAACATGTTTGAAATATTGGTAAAAATCTTGTTTTTATTTATGTTAGCGGAGAGCCAAATCGTTACAAGGGAAAACATAATATAACTTACTTTTTTCTGTTGTCAAATGCATTAATGTGGAAATTCTTGCAAAAATCAATTAATTGTCGGATTTTAATGAAGCTTCAGGACTTATTTACAAATTAATGAAATTATTTTTAAAATCATTATTTTTAAAAACTATTAGTAAAAATAATTTTTTTTTACATCCTTCCAGTTTGAAGAAAAATAATTAATAATGAAATTTTACAAGAATTGTTTTCATTTTTTTAATTAATAATTTATAATAATTTATAATGTTTCAAACATTTTTTAAAAATATTTCAAAGACTTGTAGACATTAGGTGGGTAAATTATTAAGTTGATACTATATTTACTAATCAAAAATCAAAAAATTTAATACAAATCATTTAGCCATCATATTTTTTTTTAATTTTAAAATATTTTTGTGTGAATTTGAATTTTTTTTTCTGTGTGGTAATTTTTGTGTGTACGTTAAAAGGTTATGTGTTTCGCAGTTTCTTCCCCTTTACAGGAAAAAAGAATTTGGAAAATTATGTCAATTATGGTCACCATACACTTAACTTATCTAAAATCTGTCCATCATTATTATAGAATTATTATTTTATATAATATTATTGGGAGTTGAATTCAAAATTGAAAGATTTTCAATTCTTTTTCAGTTTTTTGGACATTTTAAAAGAATTGACACATTTGTAAACAAAAGTTAATTCTTGGTTTTAAAATCTCACATAAATAAAATATACATCTGTGACACGTTAATTTTGGAAAATTAGCAAATTTAAACTTAAAATAACCTGACTTGAAACAAATATTACAGATTAGCATGAAATTTAGAATAAATGTATTTCTTAATCATGATGGTGATAGCTTTCTCAAAATGAGATGTTTCAGGGCACCATAAATGACAGCCAAATGTGGTGATAAGCTAGTTATCATGAAAGTCTGATCTTGCTGACCTTTCAAATAGGTGATGACAGCCTGTCATCAATCATTTTTATACATTTTTATTTTATATTTTTTTATGTCAAGTATGGTTGACTAGAATTGACACAAATTGATAGCCCAAGTGAACATTTTGTAAGAGAAACAACCCTTGAAACACATGATGTTTTAATGGTATGGCAGTTATGGACTACAATATAGTTAAAAAACACGTCTGCACACAAAAAAGGTTTTACTTATTTTAAAAATCTCAGTGTGTGAAGATTTTTTATTAATCTTTTCAATTTTTGTTTAGTAAATATAATCTTCACTTATTAACTTAATAGCCTAATTGGGACAATAGCTAGAAAAAATTTTAAAAGATTTCTGAAACTTTATAATTTATTATAATTAAAAAATAAAAATGAAAACAATTCTTGTGTAAACAATTGTTTAAACAATTCATTAGTCCTTGAAAAATATTTTTCTTTTCAGCCTATGGTATCCTTTATATATATTGTTTAAAAAAGCGATTTAAAGATTTTCTCTAAGTTTATCTAAATAAAAAATGGCACATATTTCATGCTTTCTTCCCCTTACAAGAAAAAAAATGATTGGATAAATATGTCAATCCTGGTCACCCATACTTATCACCACATCTGGCTGTCATCTTCATTTAACAGGTCAGAAAATATGAGCATGAATAAGTAATACTTTTATTCTAAATTTCATGCTATAAAAAATAATACTTGTGTAAGTCTGATTAAATTATATTTGCTAATTTTCCAAAAATAACATTTCACAGATGTATATTTTATTTTTGCAAGATTTTTAAAACCAAGACTTAACTTTGGTTTATAAACTTGTCAAAATGGACAAAAAATGATTGCTTTTGAAAACTCACACTGTAGAATAATAATAGAATAATAACACTTACTGGCATAAGGGTCCCAGCTAGCAAACAAAAATAAAGCAGGTTGTAACTCAATACAAACCCTGCAAACTATGACTGGAATCAAGCTAGTATTTATACAGAAATGCTTCCACTCATTTACCAGCAGCCAAATCACAGCCCAAGCAATAGACTATCCCACTTGAGAACAATGAGATGCTCCAGGGCACCATAAATAGCTCTCTTTCTCAAGGTGGATTTATGATGCTCTCAGATTGTCCCACAACTGAGTGCTTATCTTGACAACAGAACTGTTCTACATGGCGCTGTGAACAGGGTGTCATCTACAATTTTTACTTTGCTGGAGATGTCCTTTATTACTTTATCATACCTTCGGGTGTAGGCATTGCCAGATGCAAGGTAGCCTTGTGGCATCCTCAGGTACATGAATCTTCCCCATTCTGTGATGAAGGTGGTAAGTGGCTGCAACTCTTTATCTAAGGGGATGGAGTAGTATTCATCAACAGCATCCAACACAGTTCTATTTTGCTTAGGTGACCCTTGTAATGCTAGCTGGAATGGTGACCCTGTATGGTGTGTTTCCCGTTTGCACTGTGAATTCAAGTGTTGGTAGTCTATGGTTCTTCGTGGTTTGCCATTTTTCTTGGCGGTAATTACCATAGTGCTTATAGCGGGTTGCTTATCTATTCTTTTTCTAGTTGTAGTAGGATTCCGTTCTAGTGAATGGTAATTGTATTGCAGGTTAACAGAATTTGGCCTTGTGGTAGATAGCCCACTAAAAGATCATAAAATTAAGAAAGGCAATTTGAGTAGGAAATAATATTTATATATACACATATCAATTAATCTTCTTACAATTAAAATAATACTTGAATATAGGTCCAACAGAGGTTAAAATGTCCATGGAAAATATAATGCTGAAAGAAATTAAAGGCTTAGGAATTTGAGTAGTAGAGGTATGTGAGGAATGTCTTTGAAGTAGTTGCTCCTTAGGTCAGTAAGTACTTTTGAGACAGTGGAGAAGTGATGAGAGGTGAAGGGAGGCGAATGTAGTAGCCGCTCGACTTAAGTCAAGGGGATATTAATTACATTCTTCCCCTTGGTCTTTGCCCATCTGTCTGCTGGGGTCTTGTCTGTATCCTCTTTTTATATCTGCTTTTTGGATCAAAAGCAGCTCGTTTTGGGATTTCATACTTGTATTTGATTCTGGGCTTCCTATTTGCTGGTAAATAAAATTCGCGTAAGCTTGTGAAATGGAAATTTGATATTTGATTAATTTTTATTTTTCAACCAGAATATCTGCGCGGACACGGATGCACATCGACGAGTTTTGTTCATTTGCTTTCTGGTCGTTATAGAGCAAACATCCAGTCCCTCACTTTTGCTTGGTATCATCACATGCTACATCAATCAATGGGCATGCCAACAGGTACTGGGGTTATGATACCCTTTTTTACATCTTCCGAAAGGACCTGCATTATGGAAAGTTTAGATTCCAATCAATATAATTTCAATTTGAAATAAACTAGTGTATTTTGCTTACTGGAAATATTAAATTTAATCATTTAGCTTTCAATTAAAGCTTCAAGAGTAATTTTTATTTTTAAAACTTAGGTATTGAAAATGAATGGAGATACCTACATTAATTCCTGAACACGTTTTATCACAGGAAATGTTGATTATAAATTATTATGAAAGCAAAAACCTTAGTTATTAAAAATGAATGGTGGGATCTACATTAATTCATGAACACATTTTATTACAGGAGATGATGATTATAAATTATAACACATCACAGAATAAATCCCGGGCATAACTAATAAAACAACTTTTAGGCAAAATTCGACTTTATTCATTAACATAGTCTTCTAGGTTGATACACTGATTCCAACATTTTTCTAACAATTCGATGCCTTTTTTGTAGAATGATTTGTCTTTTGCCTCAAAATACACTTCAGTTTTCTATATCACTTCTTCATTGGAGCCAAATCTCTTTCCTTGAAGCATTCTTTTGGGGTCTGCAAACAGCCAGTAGTCACTGGGGGCCAGATCAGGAGAATAAAGTAGATGCAGAAGCAGTTTGAAGTGCAATTCATCTAGTTTTGCCATTGTTACAATCGACCTGTGATATGGCATGTCGTCTTGGTGAAAGATCACATTTCTCTTCTTCATTTGTTGCTTGTTTTTGGTGATTTCTTCTTTCAAATGTACTAATAATGCTATAAAATATT
Source organism: Ascarosepion bandense (assembly GCA_037127315.1). NCBI lineage: Eukaryota > Metazoa > Mollusca > Cephalopoda > Sepiida > Sepiidae > Ascarosepion > Ascarosepion bandense. The sequence goes on from JBBBDQ010001776.1 coordinate 2,819,888, forward strand.
CGCTATTAATGATTTTTCCTTACTCAAGGTAATCAATGAACAAAATACCTTGCACATCTCAAAATATGGAGACCAAAACCTTGCCTCCTTGTGTTTGGCTGCTTTTGACAGCTGTCCACTCAGCTGACTGCCAATTTGACTCTAGAATGAAGTGGTGGATCCATGTTTTGTCCATTGTTACATATTTATGCAAAAACTTCTTCCATTGTGTTGAAACAATTGCAAACAATGCTCTGAATTGACAACATGTTTTTTATCGACTGAGCAAACACAGCACCCACTTTGAACACAGCTTTCTCATTGAGAAATGTTCATGCAAAATGGTGAATACAGTCTTCTGATATGTTCAACTCCTCTGCTATCTCACACAACTTCTATTTACTTTTCTATTTCTAGTTTGTGATTTTTTTACTGTTTACTTCTGTCAAATAGGCAGCAGATATCAAAATGACCAGCAAGACACAGCTTCTAAATTTTCAAAATCAAGTTGCTTGTTTTTAATTGTCTTAGAGAACTTGTTTTGCACAATGAATGGTTGACTGACTTTTATTTTTATCTCTAAATTGCCATGATGTTTTCATAAAGATATTGGAGAAATTTCTAGTTGTCTTTCTCCATGTATAATAAGCATTTAGTGAATAATGATTGGGAGTTGCTAATTAAATAACATTAGACTTGAATTTTCACTAATTTACTTTTTATTTCCAACAATATTTCACCACTTCCTCTCAACAAATCTCTGGTAGACAAGCTTTATTTTCATGCCACATCTTAAGTCTGGCATACAGACCTGAGAAACTAACCAAAACTTTTTTGCAGCTGTTCTTTCTTATATCCACCCTTCCAAGATTTTTGTTCCCGTGCCTGCTATTGCTGGATGCAGGTATTAGTTCATATCCTTCTTCTCTGCACATAGTGGCTGTTTGTAACCCTAAATCAACCCCTGCACATGGCTTCATGGTCAAGTGTAAAATATGAGTGTAGCATGCATCTGGCATAATACTATACATAGTTTTGAATTCAAAGTTTTTTATCCTAATTTAGTAGTCAGCTTCCTGATGTTGTTTTTCTAAACCTATATCTCTTCCAGTACTCACACATCTATTTCCACTGAGACTTCTCTTTCATGATTTTCACTTTCTGTACTTACATTGATTCAAACACTTACATATCCATGGCCTCTGAAACATGATTTAATATTAATCTATTGTCAAATCTACTCTAGTTTCACATGCCATCCACATTTTGCAGTTGATTTTAAAGTTGTCCTTTTCCTCACCTAGAACTCTTCTTCTTGATTTTGTCTTTCTGTACTTATGCCCATTTCAACACCCACACATCCATTGGTTTCATAATAATTTATTGGCAAATCTGCACTAGTTTCATGTGCCATCCACAGTAAAATATATCCTATTGCATTGTACAATTTATTTTAAACTAATTAAATAATATTACATCATTTAGTTCCTTCCTTTATTTTCTATGAGTTAATTTATTTTTTTCTTTTTGCAGTTTGCATCTTGAGAGAATCTTAAAACTTTGATGAATATTTATGAAACAAAGAATCATTCTTAAAATGTGAAATTCTTGGAATAACTGTTCACTCAAGTCTACACCAGAGAAAAAATACATTCGAGAAAATATGTGGAGTTAGATTGTCCATGAATTTAAATCTAAAAAAACAAGTGATGTTACACACTGAAGAGAAACGTTTCCACTGTGAAGTCTGTGGATTTAAGTTTTCCCAAAATTCACATTACAAAAGGCACATGGTAACACACACTGGAGATAAACCTTTCCAATGTGAAATCTGTGGATTTAAGTTTTCCCAAAATTCAAACCTCAAACAACACATGCTAATACATGCTGGAGAAAAACGATTCCATTGTGAAATCTGTGGATATAATTCTTTCCGAAAAGCAAGTCTCAAAGAGCACATGTTAGCACACACCAAAGAGAAACAATTCCACTGTGAAATCTGTGGTCGTAAGTTTTCCCTAAAGTCAGATCTCAAACGACACATATTAACGCACACTGGAGAAAAACCCTTCCACTGTGAAATCTGTGGTCGTAAGTTTTCTCTAAATTCACATTTTAAGCGACATATGTTAACACACACTGGAGAGAAACCTTTCCACTGTGAAATCTGTGGATTTAAGTTTTCTCAAAATTCAAATCTCAAACAACACCTGCTAACACATGCTGGAGAAAAACTTTTCCACTGCAAAATCTGTGGATATAATTCCTTCCGAAATGCAAGTCTCAAAGAGCACATGATGACACACACTGGAGAGAAACCTTTTCACTGTGAAATCTGTGGTCGTAAGTTTTCTGTAAATTCACATCTCAAACGACACATATTAACACACACTGGAGAGAAACCTTTCCATTGTGAAATCTGTGGATTTAAGTGTTCCCTAAATTCAAGTCTCAAACGACACATGTTAACACACACAGGTGAGAAACCTTTCCACTGTGAAATTTGTCAATGTAAGTTTTCCCTCAATTCACATCTCAAAACACACATGCTAACACACACTGGTGAAAAACGTTTCCACTGTGAAATCTGTGGATCTAAGTTTTTTGAAAGTTCAAGGCTCAAACGACACATACTAACACACACGGGAGAGAAACCATTCCACTGTGAAATCTGTGGATGTAAGTTTTCCCAGAAATCAAATTTGAAACAACACATGCTAATACACACTGGAGAGAAATGCTTCCATTGTGAAATCTGTGGATATAAAACTTCCCGAAATGCAGATCTCAAAAAACACATGTTAACACACACTGGAGATAAACCTTTCCACTGTGAAATCTGTGGATTTAAGTGTTCCGTAAGTTCAAGTCTGAAACAACACATGCTAACACATAAAGAGAGAAGCATTCCCACTGTGAAATCTGTTGATATAAGCTATCCTTAAATTCTAAACACAATGGAGAGAAAATGTTTCCACTATGGAATCTGTGGCTTTAAGTGTTGCTGAAATTAAAATCTCAAATAACATGTTAACACATGCTTGAGAGAAATCTTTAGATTTAATTTTCTTAAAGCACATCTCTTATACAACACGAGCTAACACTCAGGTGGGAAACCATTCCAATGTGATATCTGTGGATAGAAGCAGATAAAAAATATTACTGAGAAGTATTTGATAACCTACTATATGTCATGAAAAGAAAACAACCTAGAGTAACATTGTGGCAATATGTGATGTGGAATATATGGCATTAGCAACCATGATACATGAAGCAAAATTGCACATCAATTTATTAAATACCTGATTAATGGAAATGAATAGGTACACGCCACTCTTGTTTGAGACAGTCAAGTTAGTATAGCTGTATCTAAAAATTTTGTCTGTCACTAACATTCAAAACATGCAGATATAAGTAATGAAGGGCAAAATGGCATCACAAAGTTGGACTATAATCCACCAGAAGAAAATGGTGTTGATTTATGTACAAACACTTTCAGAAGAGTAAATTTCAAGAAATTTGTTAATACTCTAAATGGAGTAATTCCTGAGATTTTTGTTTGCCTGTTTCTTTTCTTTCAGAATATTGCATGTGAAATCTATTCCTACTTCTTGAATCTTTTACTTTATTAGTGTCCTATAGTTGCTTTGCTTTTCATCTGCATTATATAAGTTGTATATTTTCTGAGCTGGTGCATAATTTTGCGAAGTGTATTTATATGAAAAACGAAAATTATGCAAACTGGCTAGCAAAAGAAATATCGACATTGTTTTAAAAATATGTGAGTATTGTCAAAGTTAAGTATTTGGACAAAATTTCCATTGTTAAGGAAATATTTGATCGTTTTGAAACCAGCATAGCCTAGTTCAAATGTAGGCCTGGAAATATTTCTAAGCAATGTGCCAAAAGATGACATAATTACTTATGTAAGATTAGATAAGACAGATTAGTAGTAGTCTGTCTGTGAGCAGTTCAGATTGGAACCCAGACTGAGAAAGACACAGACAAAACCATGGATGTGCATGGCCTCTGGCTTGCTCAATGTGTGTTGACACTTCTGACTTCACCTACTCTCTGTCACATCATTTGAAAAATAAAATGTTGTATGCTTTCATTTATATATACATGTTGCGGTTGTCATTTTATTAAATGAGAACGTCATCATAAGAAAGAAGATAACAAGTTTTGGGACCCTGTTGTCGAATTAAAAATCATCATTCCAGTGAAGGGTATACAGCATATATATTTTGTGTTCAAACACAAAAATCAACATTCTTGACAATGTATTGAAATTACTAGGGAAAGCTGATTCCCTTCACAAATATTTATACATGGTTTTCAAATGAAATAGTCTCTTCTTTCTACAAGTTTTCATTAATGAATAACTGCTGAAACTTGTGCTTAGATTCTTTGAATTCACCGAATTTTGTTACATTTTCAAAGAAGGCAATATTTATTTGCTTTCACTTCAGAAAAAACAAACTCATTTGGTAGTTCATTGCTGTGATTGTGGTGAAAAATCCTTCTGAAACACTGGGTTTTTTGTGGGTACATTTGTTAAACTTTGCCAAATTATCTTTATTTTATGTAAATCTTCATATACACATTAAAACTCATTGTTTGTACATAGATGTATATTTTGGAGCATTCATCAGATTTTATTTAATCAGGCATCATTTTTTATTCATAAAAATTAGATATTGCTAAAGAAAATTTTATTGGTAATCAGAAAAAATGATTTTAACCAGTTTAATTGTGATTTGGAACACAGAAAATTTTGCTTATTGCAAATATTAATTTTAATCTATTGGAATTAAAACTAAAAGATAAACTTCAAGAAAGATATTTTATCTTTAGAGATACCTCATGTAAATAGGTACCTCCAAAGATTCAACAATTTTAATTTTTTTAAAGTACTTACATGAAATCTTCAGCAATAAATTAAAACAATCATACTCAAAATTGAAAAGGCCTGAGAGGATACACACTCCAAAACAATATTGACATAGTCTTATATGTTGCAAAAGAAATAGATGCACAGTAAATTATTATGGCTGTTACAAATTTGTGTTGTTTTCTAATGTTCCACTTTGCTTTTTGTTAGTTTTGGCAAATTTTTCAAATACCTGTCAGTCAATAGTTATTGAATTATTTCACATCTAAGTATTTTTTGTTAAGTTTGAATAAGACTGGACAGCATTTAATGATTTTGGTGTGTGCTGGAAGTAGTTGAAAATTGCCATTCTTGATTTCAATAGTATCTTGTGAAGGCTGACATTTTCTTGTGTAGCCTGTGTTTGTTTCTTTGCTTGGCTTGCATTATAAAAAGAATGAGTTGTCTTTTCTCTTCCTGTGAAGGTTGGGTCATTTTAAGTTGATGCTTCCAAAGTCCTAGAAAAAAATAGTTATATTCATTGTTTACTGGAAAGTTTCCACATTGTTAGTCAAGTTCTGTTTTCAGCCAATACTTTGTTTCAGGGCCTCAGAACTAAGAAAGGGTCCACTGCTACTATGTCACACTCTGCCTTGAGAACAAGAACCTTCTACTGCCCTCAGCCAGGTATATACACTTACATTCACTTGTTCAAGCATAACTTATGTTGTATACCGATAAACAACAAACACGCATATATATAAAAATATAAAGTATATTTTTATTAGACGACGATAACCCGTGTGGCACAAGGACAGAGAATTGAGAGCGCGCTTCCAAGGGTTGACGGGGGGGGTGTCGTATCTGTTGCTCCTCTGTCTGCCTCTGTCTGACTGGCGAATCTGTGTTTTTGCAGTCTTTATATATCTTCCAAAACCGGGACTTGTTTCTTCCGGCTTTGCCTTGATCACGCGACGCCCACGCGACGACTACGTAATTCTCAGAGACACCTGTTCTGTCTGCCTCTTGTAGCCATTTCCGCTACTGCCGGAAATAAGGTCAAACAACCATCCGTTCCTTTCAACGGCCGGAAAACGCCCCCGCTTCCTCACTTCCTCGGGTGGGGCGGGATTGTTATATTACATTCCTCGCCCACCCATTTTCCAAAATGTTCACCTAAGAACATTTTAAGCGCAACATCCTCACTCTCCTCCCCATGCCACACAAGCCCTACAATTGTATAAGACGTGTCGAAACAAACAAAACAACAAAAAAAAAAAAATAGGGGAGCCTACATCGGCAACCCAACAATGTTCGTGTCCATCTTGAAAATTGTTCTACCAGCTCGATGTTTCATTGTTCTTTTTTTTTTCTTTTCTTTCTTTTTTCCTCCTCTTTTTTTTTTTTTTAATATCCATTTTCACAGAATTGGGCAAAGTTCTTAAAAATGTTCATTTTCTTTCTCGACTCTGTCCATAAGCGTAGACACCCCGATGTATAACCACATGATTATAGGCGGTAACCGCGCCCCCAGTTTCCAAACCGACATCGAGTAAATGATCTTTGACCAACACCATGCGTGCCTCTGCTTGAGTTTATTGTTACCACGTAACCTCATTTAATTTAATTTAATTTCAAACATACTATGTTTGAACACAGAAAAAATGGTCATTATTTGCTGTACATATCATTCATAGTCTGACCGAGAAATGTTCAATAGAAAATGAAGAAAATTACCCTGATTCCAACGTTAATCCGCATGCAATTTACTTGTGGAGGATATTAATTTAATCTAAAAAAAAAATGGACCCGTGACTCGTAGTTCCTTAGTTTGTACAATGCTTTCCATTCCCTGAACTACTTCCTCTGGATTCGAAACCAAGCATATCTGATTTGTTAACATCTCTCTGTTTAACGCAGAGACATTTTTGAGTGTCGAATACCCGTTGACCCCGGAGTACTATTCACAACGGATAACTCAATTTCCTTTTCCGAAGCACTGTTGCTTCTTTTACACTTAAAAATCCGCTTCCTGGCTATTATTCCCAGGATTATTATTACGCCGACCACGCCAGCAATGACTCCTATCGTCAACTTCTTCGGGAGTTCGTCATATCCTTCACTAAATCTTTCCATATCTACCTGTTCCAAGGTATTTACTAGTTTTCAGAAATTAATATATCTTCAAAAGATATTTCCCAAGTCACATAAATGAAAATTCACAGAGGATGTTGAACTGATGGGAACCTGCACAAAAGCATAAAAGTGAAGTACTTTTACGTAAATAAAAATAAGTTTTAGATTTTAATTTAATTTTCCCAAATCTCCCCAAATAATCCGATTCCACCATATTGATAACAAAATATCTTTTCAATATCTGACTCATATCGCGAAAACACTGAGACGCGGGTGAATGTTTTAAGAATATATATAATCAGTGTATTCGCAAAGAAATAACCAAACAATGCAGTTGTTTTCAAGCAACGATGTTGAGATATATTTATAATTGACGATTTTGTTGGCTGTTGTTAACTGCATAATTAAAATTACACTTTAAAACTCTCGATAACATTTAAGTCATTTCTATGCTGTAGAAATGTCACGCAAAACACAAACATTTTTAAATTTTGACAATATCTGTGTAAAGATTACAAATTGACGTTTACGAACAAATTCTGTTGACAAGATCAAAATTAAAGAACCCTTTCGTTTCTCTGATTTTCCTATTGTGGTAGCATTCAGCTACATTTATAATTTGTCAATGTTTACCAATTTTGATTTAGTTCATGCAATACAAGGCCAAATGGAGAAAATGGAGAGGGTCATTTTACGCTAATACTCCAATTGGGGAAAGTTTGTGTACGTAGAACATCGATTGTTTTTTTTTTTTTTAATTCGGCTCGAGTACTGGTCAGAAAAACTCAACTATTTCAACCATACAACTGACCTTCATAATCACATTGAGAATAGTTGTTCGTCAATATTTCTATCGGGTTGTCTGGAAAGTTCATGCCGCTTTTTAAGTAAAATTAAGACACAAACCAAAATTATTTCATTAAATATTTATTCTACGAAATATTAACTATTTTCTTGCACAAACCAAAGAAAACATTGTTATCAACAAGTTAATCCAATTATCCACTTAAACTCACTTCACATATATGGTAAAATTTTAACAACAAAAATAAATCATTAACTCAGATGTTTTGTACTTACAGATAGGTAAATATTTCAACTTTCTTCCTCCCCGTCAACTTTAACACCCCCGTCAACCCCAAACCTACGCGCTAGGCATAATACTCTCTCTACTTCACCGGCGTTCCCTACATATATTCCTGACCCCCTATCACTCTACCGAACAATCCATTTTTCTCAATGGCAAAAGTATGCATTTTTTTTTTTCTAACTGGACTTATTATAAACACGAGCAGAGAACACACACACTATTAAATCAATGAGTCACTCACCTTTCGTTGATGTCTATAGTCGCGGCTGCTAGATATTTTCATCTTTTTTTCTGGTGGCAGTAATTCTGTTGCCGTGGTAAACCCAATAATGTTCATATCAATCTGTTTTGTTGTTTCAAAACCAAGTCACTTAGGCACCAAATGATGTTTGTTATATAGCGACAAACAACAAAAACGCATATATATAAAAATATGAGTTATATTTTTATTAGTGACGATGGACCGTGTAGCACAGTGAACAGAGAGTGAGAGCACGCTTCCAGGGGTTGACGGGGGGGGTGTCGTGTCTGTTGCTCCTCTGTCTGCCTCTGTCTAGACTCGTCTGTCTGACTGGCGAATCCATGTTTTCGCAGTCTTTATATATCTTCCAAAACCGGGACTTGTTTTTTCCGGCTTTACCTTGATCACGCGACGCCTACGTAATTCTCAGAGACACCTGTTCTGTCTGCCTCTTGTAGCCATTTCCGCTACTGCCGGAAATAAGGTCAAACAACCATCCGTTCCTTTCAACGGCCGGAAAACGCCCCCGCTTCCTCACTTCCTCGGGTGGGGCGGGATTGTTATATTACACTTATGCCTATCACACAACACTTCTTTTTATTATTAGTTATTATAAGTTCTTGTAGGCCTTGATCTTATAAATATGATATCACCAAATGTATCTAGATACAGCCCAAGGTAGATGCATAAATTAGTGCAATGTTGTAACTAGCTCTCCAGAATTTTCATGTCATTATGTGCACGAATGTACTATTAAATTGTTTTTGTTTGTATTGTAATTGTTAGAAATTTCAAGATTTTGAGGCAGAAATTCTACAATACTGCTCCAGTATGTGTTGGATTACTTTAACTATATTTACACATATTTTCCATACAGTTGGTACAGGCTTTGTGTAAAGTCAAACTCAAAAACTATTTAAGGTCAACTAAGTCTGTTAGGTTGTTACACATGCTAGGGCTAGGGTTAAGTGGCTAGAGCAAGAGCTTATGTTAAGCATAGTGTTAGGGTTAGTGATAGGTTAAGATGCAAGGGCTAAAGCTAAGTTTAATGCTAGGGTTATGGCTAGGGCAAAGGATAAGTGACTAGGGTTAAAGCTATGGTTACAGCTAGGATAGTGTTAGGGGGCTATGGCTACAACTACAGTTAAAATTAATTTTAGGTCTAGGGCTAGTGCTAGAGTTAAGGTTAAAGCAAGTGTTAGGGCTATGGCTAGAGCAAAGATAAGTCTAGGGTTAGGGATATAGCTAAGGATAATGCTGAGGTTAGAGCAAAGCTAAATTTAGTGCTAGGTTTAAGTGGCTAGCCCAAGAGCTAAGGTTAAGGCTAGGTTTGGTACTAGGGCTATGGCCTTGGTGAGAGCTAGGGCTAGGGCTAGAGCTAAGGTTAAGACTAGGATTAGGGCTATGGCTAGTGCTAGAGTTAATTTTAAGTTTAGTGTTATGGCTAGAGCTACAGTTAACTGGTTAGAGCTAGAGTTAAGTGTCTGGGGTTATCCAAAAGTAAGACTAGGGTTAAGTTGCTAAGGCTAAGTCTATTATTAGGGCTATGGCTGCAGTTAAATAGATAAGGCTGGGGCTAAGATTAAGTCCACTCTTAGGGCCATGGGTAGGGTTGTGTGGCTAGCACTAGTGCTACACTTCAGTCCAGGACTAGAGTTAAGTGGCTAAGGCTAAAGCTAATGTGAAGCCTAGGGATAAGGCTAGGGTTAAGTGGCTAGAACTAGAGCTGAGCTTAGGTCTAGGGCTAGAGTTAAGGTTAGTCCTAATCTTAACATTAGCTCTAGCCATAGCCACATAACCCTAGCTCTAGCCCTAACCCAATTTTAAACTTAGCTCTAGATCTAATCACTTAAATGTAGCCTTAGTGCTAGAGCTAAGGTTAAGGCTAGGCTTACACTTAAGTGGTTTGGGCCAGAGCTAAGTTTATGGCTTGGTTTAAAGCTAGGTCTATGGTTAAGTGGCTAAGGCTAGAGCTAAAGTTGACAAGGGGTAAAGCTAAGTCTATGGTTAAGAGGCTAGGGCAAGAAATAAGTTTAAACCTAGGTTTAGACCGCAGGCAAGTTAAATGCTAAGCCTAAATCTAAGGTTAAGGGTAGGATTAAGCTAGTGCTAGAGCTAATGTCAAGGCTAGTGTTAAGTGGCAAGTGTTAAAGCTAATGTGAACTAAAGCTAAGGGTTAGTATTAGAGCTAGGGTCAAGTGGTTGGTGTGAGAGCTAATGATATGCCTCGGGTTATGCTAGGGCTAGATTTAAGTATTTAATGCTAGAGCTTTGTTAAGGCTAGGTGTAGAGCAAGGGCTAGGGATAAGCTAGGATTAATGCTAGGGTTATGTTTAGGGCTAGGGTATAGTGTATAGGGATACAGCTAAGGTTAAGGCTAGGTCTGTGGCGAGGGTGAATGCTAAGGTTAATTTTAGTGTTAGGGCTAGGGTTTAGTGGGTAGGGCTAAAGCTTAATTCTTAAAGGTTAAAACTTGGGTAACACTAGGGCTAGAGTTAAGGAGCTAGGAGTAGTGCTAATGTTAAGGCTAGGTCTAGAGCTAAGGTTAATGGTAGGGTTAAGTGGCTAGGGCAAGATTTAAGTTTAAGTTAAGGTTTAGGGATGGGCTACAGTTAAAAGTTAATTCTAAATCTAAGCTAAAAGCTAATATTAAATCCAAGGTTAAGGCTCAGATTAGGGTTAGAGATAGGTTTAAGAAGCCAGTGCTAGTGCTAATGTTATGGCCAGTGTTAGGTTAGGACTAGTGTTAAATGGCTAGTCCTAGAGCTAATGTTAATGCTAACATTAAGGCTAGGGCTAGAGCTAAATTTAAGGCTACTGTTAGGGCTAGGGATAGAGCTAATTATTAGAGATAGGGCTATGGTTAAGGTGCTAGAGCTAAGATTAAAGCTAGCTTAGGGCTAGAACTAAGGTTAAAACTCAGTTTCAGGGCTAAGCCTAGTGTTAAGTGATAAGGGCTACAGTTACATTAAGGTTTGGGTTAGTGCTAGGGCTACAGTTAAGACAGGGTTAGGGTTAATTGGCTAGGGCTAGAGCTATGGTTAAATCTAGAGTTAAGTGGCTAGAGCTAGAACTTAGGTTAAGTATAGGGCTAAGTGTCTATAGCTTGAGCAAAGGTTAAAGCTAGGGTTAGAGATGAGTTTAAGTCTAGAATTTGGGTTAGAATGAGGTTTAAGTAGCTATGGCTAAACCTAAGTTAAAGGCTACGGTTAAGTGGCTAGAGCTGTGGTTTATTATAGGTTAGGGCTAGGATCACAGTTAAGTGGCTAGGGCTAGAGATAAGTTTATGCTAAGGGATAATGCTAGGGCAAGGTTTATGTGCCTAGGGAAATAGCTAAGTTTAGGGTTAGGGTCAGGTTCACAGCTAGGGCTAGGGTTAGAGCTGAGATTAAGCCTACGATTAGGGCTAGGGCTAAAGTTAGATTAAAGTGCCTACTGCTGGAGCTAAAAGTCTACTGTTATAGTTCTGGCTAGGTTTATGTGGCTAGGGCTATAGCTAAGGTTAAGTCTGGAATTGGGGCTAAGTGGACAGGTCTAGAGCTAAGGTTAAGGCTAGGATTACAGCTAGTGCTTTGGTTAAGAGGCTAGGGCTAATATTAAGGTAGGTTTAAGTCATAGTGCTAGGGTTAAGTGGCTAGTGATAGAGCTAAGTTTACAGATAGGGCTAGGGTTAGGGTTCATTGGCTAGGTCTAGAACTAAGGTTAAGTCTAGGTTTAGGTTTTGGGCTGGGATTAAATTGCTAAGTCTATGGTTAGGCCTAGAGCTGAGTTTAAGTCTAGGGTTAGAGCTATGGGTAGAATTAAGGGGCTAGTGCTAGAGCTAAGGTTAAGTTTTGTGTTGAGGCTTAGGCTAGAGCTGTGTTTAATTCCAGGGTTACGGCAAGGCCTAGTGTTAAGTGGCGTGGGCTAAAGCTAAGGTTAAAACTAGGGGCAGTGCTATGTCTAGGTTCAAATGGCTAGGGCTAGAGCTAAGATAAAAGCAAGTATTAGGGCTTAGGCTATGCTTAAATGTCTAAGGCTAGAGCTAGTGTTAAGTTGCTAGGGCTAGAGCTAAAGTTGACTCGTATTAAAGCTAGGGCTAGTGTTAATTGCTTTGAGCTCAAGCTAAGGTTAGGGATAGGTTTATGACTAGGGCTGGTGTTAATGGGCTAGGGTTAGATGTTATGTTAAGTCTAGGGCTGGGGTTAAGAGGTTAGTGCTAGAGCTAAGGTAAAGGCTACATTTGGGCTTAGGTTAAGGGGCTAGGACTAGAGTTAACATTATGGCTAAGGTTAAGAGAACCAGTAGTGTTAAGTGAGCTAGAGCTTACGTTAAGGCTAGTATCATGGCTAGGGTTTGGATTAAGGGGCTTAGGCTAAGTTTAAGGCTAGGTATAGAGTTAAGTGGTGAGGGCTAGTGCTTGGTTAAGTTTCTAGGTCTTGAGCTAAGGTTAACACAGGTTAAAGCTAGGGTTAGGGTTAATTGGCTAGTGTTAGAGCTAAATTATGGCTCGGGTTATGCTAGTGCTATTATGGGTCTAGGATTAGAGCTAAGGTTGTCTAAGCTTAGGGCTAAGTCTAGGGTTAAATGGCTATGGCTAGAGCTAAGGTTAACTAGGGAGGCTAGGGCTCGAGCTAGAATTATGGTTAAGGATAGTGTTAGGGATAGGTGTATAAAGAGGCTAAGACTAGACATATGGTTAAGACTATTGTTAGGGCTAGGGATAGGTTTAAGTGGCTAAGGCTAGAGCTAAGGTTAAAGCTTGAAATAGTGCTGGGGCAAGATTTTAGTGGCTAGGGCTATAGTTGTTTAAGTCTAGGGTTAAGAGAAGCCTAGGGTTATGTGGCTAGGTCTAGAGCTAAGGTTAAGGCAAGCTTTATGGCAAGTTTTTTGGTTGATTGGCTAGTTATAGACCTAAGATTAGGGATACGCTTAAGTAGCTAGAGATAAGGTTAAGACAAAGGTTAGAGCTAGGGCTAGCGTTAAGTAGCTAGAGCTACAGCCAAGATTAAGGCTAGGTTTAAGTGGCTAGCAATATAGCTAAGATTAAGTCTAATGTTATGGCTAGAGCTAAGGTTTTTAGTGTTACAGCTAGTGCTAGTGTTAATGGCTAGGGCTATACCTAAGGTTAAGGCTAGGTTTAGGACTAGGTCTGCAGTTGTGGCTAGTGCTAGTGGTAAGTTTTAGGCTAGGGTTAGGACTAGAGCTAATGATACGTAGTTAGAGCTAGAGCTAAGATTAAGACTTGGTTTAGGGCTAGGGTTAAGCCAAAGGTTAGAGCTAGTGTTAAGGAGCTAGGGCTAGAGCTAAGGTAAAGTTAGTGTTAGAGCTAGGGCTTGGGTCAAGTGACTACGGATAGAGTCTTGTGTTAGGGCTAGGCATAGCTTAAGTCGCAAGGGCTACAGCTAAGGTTAAGGCTTGGATTAGGGATAGACTGGGTTTTGGCTAGGGCTAGAGCTATGTCTGTGGTTAAGGGGCTAAGGTAAGATCTAATGATAAGACTAGTTTTAGGTCTACGGCTGGGGTTAAGATGCTAGCATTAGATCTAAGCTAAAGGCTACAGTTAGGCTTATGGCTAAGGTTAAGGGGCTAGGGCAAGGGCTAGAGATTAGGTCAAGTTTAGTGTCACAGCTAGAGCTAGGGTTAAGGGGCTTTTGCTAGAGCTACAGTTATGGCTATGTTTAGGACTTGGGCTAGTGCTAAGTGGTAAGGGCTAGGCGTACAGCTAGGGTTTAGGCTGTTTGACTAGGGTTACACGAGGGCTAGGGCTATGGTTAAATCTAGTTTTAGAGCTAGGGCTAAGTGGCTTGAGGTTAGGTTAGGACTAGGGATATAGGTAATGTCTAGGGTTAGAGCTAAGGTTAAGGCTAGGTTTAGAGATTGGTCTATATTTAAGTGACTAGAGTTATAGCTAAGTTTAAGGCTAGGGATAAGGATAGGTCAATGTTTAAATGGCTAATACTAAAGGTTAAGGCTAGGGTTAGAGCTAGAGCTGGGTTTTAGTGGATAAAGTTAGAACTAAGTTTAAGGATAGGGTTAGTGTTAAGTGGCTTGGGCTAGGTGGCTAGGGTCAAGATGCTATGGCTAGACTTTTGATTAAGTCTAGGGCTAGGGTTAGGGTTAAGTGGCTAGAACTAGAGCTAAGGTCAATGCTAGGGTTAGTGCTAAGGCTAGGTTTAAGTAGCTAGAGTTATGTCTAGGGCTAGGGTTGTAGCTAGGTCTAGGATTAAGGCCAGATTTAAGTAGCTGGAGCCAGAGCTAAGGTTAAGTCTATGATTAGGGTTGTGGCTAGGTCTATAGCTAAGGTTAAGGCATGGGTAAGAGCTAAATCTATTGTTAATGGGCTAGAGATAGAGCTACGAGTAAGGCGAGTTTTAGGGATAGGGCTACAGCTAATTTACAGTTTAATCTAGGGTTTGGGCTAGGGCTAGCATGAAGTGTCTAAGGCTAGAGCAAAGGTTTAGTCTAGGATTAGGCCTTGGGCTAGGGTTAAGTGGTTGGGGCTAGAGCTAAGGTTATAGCTAGGACAGATGTCATGTAGCTAGAGCAAGATTTAAGTTTAAGGTTAGGGATAGGGTTAAATAGCTACGGCTAGAGCAAAGTTTAAGACATGGTTTAAGGCTTGGGCTAGGGTTAATATACTAGAGCTAGAAACAAGGCTTAGCTTAGCTCTAGCCCTAGCCAAATAAACCTAGACCTCACCCTAATTCTAGATTTAACATTAGATCTAGGCCTAAACCCTTAACCCTATCACTGGCCCTAACCCCAGTCTTAACCTTAACTAGCCACTTAGCCCTATCCCTAAAATTAATCTTAACCCTAGCATAATGCTAGCATTAATCTTAATTCTAGCACTAGCCACTTAACCCTAGCCCTAACCTTAGCTCTGGACCTTGCCAATTGACCCTAGACCTAACCTTCACAATAAGATAAAGGCCAGTGTTAGGGTATGGATAGGGTTAATGGGATGGGCTAGTGTTAGGGTCAAAGGGCTAGAGCTTAGGTTAAGACTACAGTTAGCACTAGGTCTAGAGCTAGGGCTAGTATTAGGATTAAGTGGCTAGGCTAGAACTATGTTTAAGGTGAGTTTTCAGTTAGGTCTAGTGTTACACTTGAGCTAGGGCTATGTTTAATAGGCCAGAGCTAGAGCTATGGTTAAGGCTAGGATTAGGGCTAAGTGAATAGTGCTGTAGCTAAGGTTACAGCGAGTTAAGGCTAGGGCTATAACTTATATTCAGTCTATGGTTAGTGCTAAGGCTATATTTACATAGCTAGGGCTAGAGCTAAGGATAAGGAAAGGGTTAGGGCCATGGCTTTGGTTGTGTCCAGGCTTAGAGCTAATTTTTAGGTAATGGTTAGGGTTAAGACTTTGGTTAAATGGCTAGGGCTAGCACTAATGTTAAGTGGCTAGGGCTTGAGCTAAAGTTAAGTGCGGGTTAAAGCTAGGGCTAGGGTTAAAGGGCTAGAGCTCTTGCTAATGTTAAGTCTAGGGTTAGGACAAGAGCTAGAGCTAAGTTTAAGTCTGGTGTTTGGCTTAGGGCTAGGGATAAGATGCTGATTTAATTTTAAGCCAATGGTTAGGGCTAGAGCTAAGTTTGTGGCTAGGGTTAGGCCTACAGCTAGTTTTAAATAGCTAGAGCTAATGTTAATGGTAGGATTAAAGTTTGAGCTAGGTTTAGGGCTAAAGCTAGGGTTAATGGGCTAGGTCTAGAGCTGAGGGTAAGTCTAGTGTTAGGGCTAGTATAAGGATTAAGTGGCAAGGGCAAGAGCTAAGGTTAAGACTAGTTTGAGAGTATAGCTAGGGTCAAGTGGCGAGAGCATTCCTCATGTTTAGACGGATTAGTGCTAAAGCTAAGGTTTAGAGCTAGGGCTTTGGTTAAATGGCTAGAGCTAATGTTAAGTTTCAGCTTAGGCCTAGGGCTAAGGTTAAGACTAGGGTTAGGGCAAGGACTTAAGCAGCTAGGGATAGAGCTACGATTACGTCCTGGGTTAGGGCTTTGGCTAGTGTTAATGTCTAGGAGGCAGAGCTAGGTTTAAGGTGTTAGGGTTGGAGCAAATTTTAAGGCTGGGTTAAGGGTATTAGGGCTAGGAAGAGGATCAAGTGTCTACAGCTAGAGTTAAGATTAAGGCTAAGGTTAAGGTTATGAGGCTAGGGCTGGGGATAAGGTTATGTCTAGGGTTCAGGCCAAAGCTAGTGTTAAGTGACTAAGGCTATAGCTAAGTTTAAGGCAAGTGTTAGGGCTACATTTAAGTGGCTAGTGATAGTACAAATTTAAGGATAGGACCAGGTTTAAGGGGCTAGGGCTAATATTAAGGCTAGGGTTAAGTGGCTAGTGCTACAGCTAAGGTTAACGTTAAGGTTAGGGCAAGTGCTAATACAAAGTTAAGGATAGAACCAGGTTTAAATGGCTAGCACTAATATTAAGTTTAGGATTAGAGCTAGGGCTAGGGTTAAGTGGCTAGTGCTACAGCTAAGGTTAGGGCTAGGTTTATAGCTAGTGTTAAATCTAGGGTTAAGGTGCTAGGGCTAGAGCAAGAGTAAGAGCTAATATTAAGGCTAGAGTTTGGGCTAGCATGAGGGTTAAGTGGCTAGGGCAGAGCTACTTTTAAGTCTAGGATTAGGGCTTGGGATAGCATTTATGGGCTCGGGCTAGACCTAAAGTTAAGTCTAGGGTTATGGCTAGAGCTAGGGTTAAGGCTAGGAATAGCATCAAATGGCTATGGCTAAGATAAGTTTAAGGTGAGTGTTTGGGCTAAGACTAGGGTTGTGTCTAGGGCTAGGTTTAAGGGGCCAGGGCTTGTGCTTATTTTAAAACTAGTGTTAGGGCTAGGGACAGGGATATGTAGCTAGAGCTATGGTTAAGTCTATGTTTAGAGCTGGGGCTATGGTTACAGGACTAGGGCTAGGGATAAGTTTAAGTGTAGAGTTAGAGCTATGGCTAGGTCTAAAGCTAGGATTAAGGCTAGGGTTAGAGTTAAAGGCTAGTGATCAAGCTGTTTAACACTAGGGCTAGTGTTAAGGCTTAGGTTAAAGCTGCTAGGGCTAGAGCTAGGGTTTGGGCTTGAGTGGCTAGGGCTAAGGTTAATTCTAGGGTTAGAGTCAAGGGACTTGACTTAGAGAAAAGGTTAAGTTTATGGCTGGGGTTATGCTATAGCTATGGTTAAATAGCTAGGGCTAGTTCTAAGGTTAAGGCTAGAGTTAGTGTTAAGTGGTTTGGGCTAAAGCTGAGGAGAAGGCTAGGGTTAGGACTAGTTCTATGGCTAGATGGCTAGGGCTAGAGATAAGTTTAAGGCTAGCATTTACACTATGGCCTGGCTTAAGTGGCCAGAGCTAGAGCTCATATTAAGGCTAGGTCTAATGCTAGTGTAAGTAGCTAGGTTTAGAGATTAGGTTTAGGGCTAGAGCTAATTTTAAATCTATTGATAGGGTTAGGGCTTGGGTTAAGTGGCTAGGGCTAGAGCTAAGGTTACAGCTATGGCTAAGTGGCTAGGTATATAACTAAGGTTGTTTAAGTTTAGAGTTAGCACTAGGATAAAGGCGCTAGGGTTAGGGTAAGGTCTAGAGTTAAGTAGCTAAGGTTAGGGTTAAGTGTCTAAAGCTAGACCTACCGTTAAGTGGTTAGGCTAATGTTAGGGCTAGGGTGAGGTTTTAGAGGATGGGGCTAGGGCTAGGCATGTGGCCGGGGCTAGAGCTAAGATTAAAAGTTGGGTAAGGACTAGGCCTAGGGTTATGTAGCTAGTGATTGAGCTAAGGTTAGGACTAAAGCTAGGGTTACAGATAGGGCCTTGTTTAAGTGGCTAGGGCTAGAGCTAATATTAAGTCTAGAGCTAGAGCTAGGGCTAGGGCTATGTCTAGGTTTAGAGCTAGTGTTAAATCTAGGGTTAGGGTTAGCATTAGGGTCAAGGGGCTAGGGCTAGAACAAGAGCTAATATTAAGGCTAGAGTTTGGGCTAGTGTGAGGGTTAAATGGCTAGGGTTATAGGTAATTTTAAGGCTATTGATAGGGCTAGGGCTTGGGTTAAGTGGCTAGGTCTAGATTTAGGGCTAGCACTAGGGTTGTATTACTAGGGCGAGAGCTAAGGTCACAGCTAGTGATAGGACTATGGCTAGGGTTACCTAACCCTAACCCCAACCCTAAACCCTAGGACGTTGTTCTAACCCTAACCCCAAATTACATACACACAAATTTCAGCCGAAATTGAGTTTTCTGGTGGTTCAGATAAAATTAAGGTAGGTTTCTTGCATAAACAATTATCGATTTGAGTTTTAGCATATGTTATTATACATTTGCACGGAAATAAGAATGTTTAATGTTTATTGTTTTGGAAAGATTTGAAGAGGTAAAAAGGCCTTCGGGGAACAAATAAAAATAAAAAATTTAGTTTTTTTTCTTCTTCAGAAAGAAAAATGTTTACATTGTTGCATTTTAAATGCAAAACTTTAACTTTTGACATAGTAGTGTGCAAGTTTTCAGTGGGGCGCTTGAGAGAGAGAGACTGAATGCACTTAGAAAAATTGTTTGTAGTCTCCATGATGACGGATGTCTGAAATTGAGATGAAATGTTTTGTTCAAGTCGTAAAAGGGGACGTAATTATGGCTATTTTACTTTTAGAGTTCATAAATTTGCGTTTCGGTTGGAATTCCAAAAATATTTCAGTGAAAAAAGAAACGAGTGTCGATGATTTTTTTTTCCGTTTTCTAAAGCAAAATTTCGAATAAATGATTTGTCAAAAAACTAAAAACATCGGTCCTTTTCTTTGCGATGGAACCTATTTCTAAACGAGTTACTTCCTCTTGATTCAAAGACCTTGACCTTTTGAATTTGTGCGAAAATCCAAATGGCAAGGAATTAACTGATTAAATGATAGCTTTTGTCAATGATAAAAACGTGAACGGATTTGTTATCAATTTAGCTATTGTGAAAAGGGAGTTTAGCTTGATTTTTATTCTGTGACAATTTATTTGAAGCGTCTTTTCCTTGTGGAAAACCACTGGAGGCAGTGACATCATTCTGAAAGTACATAAAGCGAGTAACTTTCTCCGAACACCTGGCACAGGAGTTAACGGTGATCAGCTAGGCCGTTCTCCCAGAGCGAGGCCCTTCCATTGCACTCCGGTTGGGTTGACCTTTGCGATCGCCCCAAATGTGGGCGACTCGGGTGCGCTATTTCTAAGTGTGGGGTCTGCGTTCGCGCTCACCCCGATAAAAGAACCAAAAATAGATTTATTCTTTGTTAATTTAATATCTCAAAAGCTATCTTTCGCGTATATAACATTTGCAATTAAGAATTTTTAAAGATTTTTCATTTTGAAGGTGTTTATTTACTCCTTTATAAATTTCTACATGAATATAATAATTATGAAACAAAACCGTCAGAGCAAGTAAACATTTTGCAAAATAAAAAGTACATTTATTCTAAATTCCTCCACTCATTCACTGAAAAAGACAGTATAGTTACCATGATGTTAATAGGCCCTAAAATTAATAAAAACAAAGTTTAAGCGTCAATATGTTTGTTATTTTTAAGAAAAAAGAGCAAATTATTGACACATTCGAAATTTTCAATAAGAGTCTTTCCATAACCTCACCTCAGTGATTGACAAGACTTTTACGGAGCTCATTGTTTTTTTGCAAGTAAAAAACATTAATTTGGGAATTCTTGCAAAAATTAAATAATTGTCAGATTTATTCACAAATGACTGAAATTAGTTTTAGAATCATTATTGTTGTAAAATCTTGATAAAATTTTTTTTTTCACATTGTCTACCGTCACCAAACTTTGCATTAGTTAAATGCAGGGCTTCTTGGGAAATGTAAATCACTTTTTTTATAACACGTTTCATGATAATTATCATTTATTTAGGATAATATGAAAAATACGTATTGAAAATATAAATTAATAAATAACATTTCATAAATATATGAACTGTGTATTGATTATGTGATAATCACAAATGACTGAAATTAGTTTTAGAATCATTATTGTTGAAAAATCTTGATAAAAAAAACAGCATAGTATGAATTAAAAAGGTCCAAAATTTAATAAAACAAACTTTTCCCATCAAAATGTTTATAATATTATTAAGAGAAAAGATCAAAGTAATTTTTATTTATTTTTAAAAATTTTTAATCCCTTCTAACATGTTCAAAATTTTGGTAGAAAATTTTGTTTTGATTTGAGTTAGCATTGCAGAAAATGTTGTGACTGTTTACAATTGATCACGTAAATTTTACATAACTCAATTTTTTCGGTGACAAACACATTAAATTGGAAATTCTGGCAAAAATTAAATAATTGTCAGATTTTAATGAATCTTTCAGTACTCATTTACAAATGAATGAAATTATTTTTAAAGTTATTATTTTTTTTAAATTTTGGTGAAAAAAATTTTTTTTAACTCTGTTACCCCAACTACACGTAAATCCATGAAATTTTAATAAATTTTTATTGGCTGCAAATTATTTTTTGTCATTAGTTAAACATAGGACTCATCATGGAATATAAATCATGTATTGTTTTATTTTAAATTTCATGACACTATCTGAAAACCTGCTACAAAGAGTAAAATAAAAAATGCAATAAAACTGATATAATTTAATTTGATAAACTGGAATAAATAATAATAATTAAGGACATTATAATCTAAAGAAAAAAGATTTTTTCAATTACTAATAAAATTTTAAAAGAATTGTTTTCATTTTTTTTCTTATAATAATTCATTAATTTTCTTAGTTAAGAATTGATGATTATATTGCATATTGAAAATAGAAAAGTTTAATAAAAATCGTTCAAAAATTATATTTTCAAAATAAGTAAACATTTTTTTGGTGCATAAATAAATATGTTCATTTAAGTATGATGTTCCATATGAGCCAAAACAAGTTTCTATAGGGGTGGTATTTATTTTAGAAGTTAAGAAGTGTTTTAGATTATTCCCCTTACATAGAAAATTCAACAACCCGTTTTGCAAGTCATGCCTAAAACATTTAAAAGGAACTTTTATATTTTAATTCCTAATTTTGTTAAAAATAAAAATAATAATTGTGAAATTCACAATTTGTGGAGGTACCTAAAAAGAATATGAAAAATAGATATTAAAAATAAATATTAATAAAATTTCCATAACATTTCATAAATTATTGAGTTACCTCTGCCGTTATTTTCATTCTGTTATTAAATTTTTTAAAAGAAAGTTTTATATTATTTCAATATTTCATAAAACATCTTCAAACATAAGCCTAGATAGCTAAACTTGTGGGGGATTTGGTATTTGCTGGGTTGTATGTGCTTCCGTATTTTACGGGTCTGGCTCTCTAGATTATTTCCCCCACAAATACAACACTCTGTTTCACCATCGCGCAAAGCGAAAGGAATAATTCACAACGGACATTAAACAACAAACAATTTATTATGTGAAAAATAAAATGGTACGTGGAAACAAATAAAATACATGATCCGAAAATTGCCTTTTGGGAAATAAAACTTGGCAAGAAGTTAAATTTGTTCAAAGATGTGTATAAGTTTACATTAGCAGAGTCCGTAAATAAGTCTTTCCTACTTACTTTTAGTTCATTTCAGGTGGCGACAGCGTATCGCGTTGCTGAAAGAAAGTTCGTCGGTTTTTTTCTTTTCAAGGTCCTCGGAGCTAGGTCATGAACTTTGGCGTGGAAGAAATTACTTGGCCGGACAAAGTATCGGTGGCATGCGGACTTAATGGCTAGCTTGGTGACTGACCTTTTTTTTCTAACTGTGTGTATTATATACATTAATAGGGGATCAAAGAATCTTCCTAACATTAGGGCGTGAAAACATTTATTGACCAATCAGATTTATTATTTTACTATTTTGTTTTGGGGCCTAAATATTTTTGTGTTAATTTACGTCCGATCCTATTTTTCTAGAATGTTCTTATTCTAAGTTTTTAGCTGATTGGTTGAGAAATATAAAAATGTAATCTAAATTCTACTGCCGTTTTGATCCAATTTTTCTAGAATGTTTTATTGTGATTTCCTGTTGCTTATTTTAATAGAAAAAAAATATGTATCCCATAAACTAAATAAAATTCCATTAAAAAATTGGATAATTGCTGAAAACTGTGTTAAATTTTTAATTTTAACACAGTTAAAAAAAAATGATTTCTATGAATAAGATTTATACCAAATTTGTCTTCTATACTTTCCCTAACACTGACCCTTACCCTAAGTTTTATTTTTGACCAAATTGCATCTATAGTGACAAGTGAGAAAAGCTTGCTGGCATTTTAAGATGATCATGCTCTTTCAGTTCAGATCTAAAGAATTCTTATAGGCTCTAAAAAACATTAAGGTGATCATATAATAATAAATATAGAAAAAATAACAAAAAGAAAAGATTATAATGTCACTTAAATTACCACAACCACATCTATTCATGCTTCTCACCCCCAACTTTGATTCTCCCATACTTTAATGAGTTTCTCAAACTTGTTAAATGCTTTATTTTTCTTCCTGTTACTTTTACACGACGAATAAAAAAGAAGATGTTGCTGAGGTAAGTGCTTTAGTTGTTTGTTCCATACAATTTATTATATATTAAAAAATAAAATGTTTGAATTATTGAAATTATTAGCATTATTTTAAACTTAATGCAAATTTTTTATAGTTTTGGTTTTCTATAAGGTTGTTTTTCGTCATGTTTATTTGAAGGGCAGTTTTAATTATTTCAGTATCTTCACATACGTTGACGTATTAACGAATCCTTCCAATGAATAAACAATAATTCTGTTGAATACCAGAGATGCCGAAACATGCAGAAGACACTGGTGGACAGTCAGGTTTCTGTCTGAGTGTTTTATTTATTAATATTTATGGTCATGTGATTTCATTTGCACAATTCATTCAACATATGCATTTATTGTGTTTGACCACACGTGTCGTCCTCTAAACTTCTTATATAACAGGTTTCTACAGGATATTAAAATACTACACGAACAAGAAAATTATATGTGAGATAGAGAGAGTAAGTACAGACAATAGCTCTCCACAGCTTCCTGTCAGGTGATGCTTTTTAATCCTTTCTCATTTGTTACATGTTCTGTTCTTGCCAGTGTAACTATCTATAACTTAAGTGTTTTCATTTCTGATGAATATGTCCAGTATTATCATCAAGGAGACAAGACATTACGTAACAATTCAGTGCTTTTTGTCTTTGTTCCTATATTTTTCATTCCCTTAATACATAACACAATTTCCAATTCTTTTGTGCCTTTACATTTTAGTATCACTGATTATCTTTTATCAGATATGAGAATTTAGTAAATACATATATGTAAAAAGTAATCATAAATTGAGTCCTGTTTAACACGTTTAGTGTCTAAAATGTAAGAATCAGTCGTTATAGTACATAACTAGGTGTTTTTAATTAAAAACAAATGTACCAAAGATATTGGGATGTGCTGGATACATAATAGTTATTGGTGGGAAAATTGATATCAGTTTAAATTCTGGTCAAAACTGAGCACGTCATATGTGACACTATCTTTTGTTTGGCTTAATGCAACGAAGAGAGAGAGAGAGAAATTAATGTTAGTGATATTATTAGTTGTGCTTTATTGTAATTCTCGACGTGAGGTTATGTAAAAAGCTATATTAATAATATCACGTACTTGTAAAATCCGGGGAATAGAGAAAATACCTTACAGATGAGAAGGAGCGAGAGAAATGTAATTTTCTTTCTTTTTATATACGATGCGCATTATAAATTATAAATTTGACGAAACGGCCGCAGTCATAATAAAATGTCAGGATTACTTGATGAGTGTGCCTTTTAAAAAATACTTTCATGGTAATTGTTCTGATGAACTTTTCTCACGTCTGGAAATCTGTTTAAGCTTCTTTCATTCCAGTTAAATTTGATCTTCAAAAATTTAAATACAATGTCAATAGTTATCTTCTGTTTTTTAATTCTTGTTATTTTATTGTTCTTAGATTCTTCTTATATGTCACATCATTAAGTATCCATAACCCAAAATCAGTCAATCAGTTAAAATTGAACCTAATTTTATAGTAGATGTATTTTGTGATGATGTGGACATTAATATTCCAGAGGAGTATGAGATTTCTCATCATGTAACTAATACAAACACTTTTGAAATTGTTATTAAAAACATGAAAACAAAATTAGACAAAGAAGAATGTCAAACGAGACATTCATTCTCATATATATATATATATATATATATATATATATATATATATATGAGAAGGAACTCTGAAATTTGTTGAAAATGCCTGGCCGTAACAAGACTCCAGGTCTGAGATGTATTATGGCTGTCACTCGTTTTCATTTCTCTGCTTGCACTGATGATCAACTACTGGTTGAAGAATAGATATATACCCCAATGGAGGGGATGGGTAAGGTAATTTTAATCCTTTGACTATGCTAAATGCCGACTTGGAGATTTTGGCAGATCATAGAAAAAAGTCAAAGAAGTCTTGTTGTTCAATTTTAATCAGTCGAAGACATTCGATAGGATAGACCACTTTCGGGGGACTGTCCTCACATCAGCTGGATTCGGCCTGCATACCCCTCTTGTACAATTCCCTGGGCGCCTTGGAGGAAGTAAATAAAGTGAGGTCGGAACCTTTCACCTTGTCTCACTCTATTTACCAGGGGTGTCTGTTTTCGTCTACGCTGTACATTGTTGCTTTGGAAACCTTCCTGCGCAAGTTAAAAGCGAATTTGGTGACCCTAGCTTTCTGCCTATGCCGACATACACAGAGTTGGAAAAGAATATAGGCAAAGTAGATGTAAACCGATTGCCTGAAGACAAATGCACCTTTTACGAGAATTGTCGTGAAGCAATGCCTCTTATGGGTGAAGAGTTACCTCTCTGATACCCCGTCATTGAATTGTGTGATAGTGAGGGGAGCTGCCCAAAAGAAACTACCCAACGTGCTCGGCTTTACAAACGAGAAGTTTTACTCCATCTTGCCTTGGGCTCCCAAGTTGAAATGTCCCAACAACAACGAAGCATCACTCACATGGCTGGTGAGGCGAGAGGCTCTCTGGCTCAGCAAGGTTGGACATTTTGGTCAAGTGTATATGCAACAGAAAGGCTTTCATCAAAGCGAAAAGTTATTTTCTTCTCAACAAGTCACTTTCTTTAACCATCACTTAAAATGAAGATCAGGGCGGGTTTCTCTTCATCGAAAATCACGCTGATTCCTGTTTGCTTGTGATCGCTCTTCATTTTTATCATAACAAATATTGACTTTTGTTAAATTTTACATCTTTACCGAGGCCCCACAACACTATCAATAAGTCTGTCTGCCTGTTTAGATCCGTAAAGCCTAATTTTTTAATTAAAAAAGGTTTAATAAGCAGCCGTCATTTTCATTTATTTGACATGCGTATGAAATCCTAGTTTTGCAAAAACGAAAAAGGATTGACCACGTGCTTAAGGAAAAACTCGAAACCCGATTTTGCGAGTAGATGTTACATTGATTTTCTGAAGAATGGAAATTATTTAAAAGACTAAAACGAGTTAGCGATCTAGTGCGAAAAAAATAAATCACTATAAAGGCTTCGGTCAGATAGAAGCAGTGAGACGACACACTAAAATGTAACGGGAGAAACTCCGGGCGTAAGGTCGTGTGGTGATTCCTTTTACTTCTTCTTCTCTATTGGTAGACATTTCTACAACTCTTGATACCCTTAACTTGTACAATTTATTTTAACATGCAAAATGTATACTTTCATTCTTCCACACATTCCAACCTGCTGATGAGCAATAAAACTAAGTTGTAGGGAGTTCGGTTATGCTTTTCACAAGTCCGATTTAATAAACATTAACTATCTTCACAGTCACCGATTGTTTTTCAAAAATCAACCACGAATTGTAAAATAAAATCATTCAATAAAACTAAGACATGAGTGAATGAGTACCAACCACTGGTGAAAGATTAGGAGAGAGATAGACATACCTCAGCCCTACTTTGCATGGACAATTTTTGTTGAAGTCAAAACTGGACTTGGATGAGTGATCCTCTTATAGGCACCAAACCTAGAAGACTTGTTTGAATTAATTTTGGACCCTGTCACCTTCTGTACGACGTCAATATCTTCAGGCTCTTTTCAAGGTCTTCAAGGTCTTTTCTTTGCGGGTGAAGAAGAGACTCGTTTCTGCAACTGTATTTTCACAGGCGACAGCTAGGGCTCTTTACACCCTACTTTGATTTACTTGTTTTTCTTCCTCTTCCTTGAAGG
This sequence comes from Ascarosepion bandense, assembly GCA_037127315.1. Taxonomy (NCBI): domain Eukaryota; kingdom Metazoa; phylum Mollusca; class Cephalopoda; order Sepiida; family Sepiidae; genus Ascarosepion; species Ascarosepion bandense. The sequence continues at coordinate 2,846,435 of JBBBDQ010001776.1, forward strand.
TGGAAGCAATTTACTATTGAATTGTCTGTACTAGTTCCTGCTGTAAATATGTAGTATTATGGTATCTTTGGGATTAAAACATGATGGATGGGTTCTTGTGGCTCAGTTTGGATTTTGTTTTACAGTAGGTGGACCTCTGTTGAGCATTTAATGTCAAAAAGATGGTGTTTTAAGGTATTTTTTAATGCTCGGTTATAGTAAGAGTTTTTGTATACAAAAATATTTATTTTCCTATAAAAAGAGTATTTTTATCCCAGTTTGGGGGTTAAGTATTTACCTATAGCTGGGAACAACACCAATTAAGAGGTGGTTCCATGCTCCCGGATGTAGCTTACCGTCTTGTAATAGATGGACAAAATTGGAATGAGTGTTTATTCGTGAACCATTTAATTAGGATTAGAATAGAAAGTAATGACAAGTCTTTCTGCCCCGTTCCTTTTGACTGTGCGCCATAATTGTATTCATACAATAAATAAAATGTTTTGAAGTTATGGCTAGAAATAATGCATGAAATCTTTTCAAACGTAGTATTAATCAATTAAAAATCAGAAAAATGACATCAGGTTATGCAATAGTGAATCTGAATTTGTTTAGCTGCTGTGCAGAGGTATAAAAATAAAAGAACTCACACGCAGCATAACTGTCGTATTATATTCTGTTCTCCTGGACCGGAGTTCAAATTAGCCAGTTTAAAAACAAGAAAATAACACTAAAACACAGCCAAAACTTTTTTCTATATCTGTACTGTCATCTATTTAGAATCAAACATAAAAAGTTCTGGCAGCTACAGCTATGTCTGGTCTCTGCAGTGGTTCTGAACCATAAAAATTAAAACACTCGGTCCTCCTCCGGTGACGTGAAGGAACCAATACTATTGGCCATGTTGGCGAATTTTTGATCCGAATAGTTTCCGGGTCCTACCCTGAATGAAATCACTATTCGTGCAGAAGAAGTTCTTGTCACAACCACAAGAACATAAAGAAAAATAAATATAAGCAACAATTGCAGTTCCTGTACAAAATGTGTGTCAAGAGTACTGGTTTTATGTCACTATGAAACACATTTAACGAATACAAAGTGTGTTCACGAGATTTGTCTTGGCAACTCACTGAGAGTAAAAGACGCACTTAGTCCGATATAAATCCAAGTGAAGTAAGGCTGGTAATTTCGTTGATCTTCATTTATGCACAACAACATAGCAGTTTTTTTCTCGTCTTTGTCGACAGTGTTATTTAGAATTGTACAGGCTCTATCTGTCTATTACTCCAGATTGGACTCCTTCACGTATGGCAACAAATAGACTAGACCAGTCGTTTTCGCTGCGTCTTATCTCGATCTGCCTAACTCCAGGTAAACAATTTTAATATGCTTATCACCTTATCTCTGAATATCTGCCAGAGACTATTTCTGAAGTGGTACTAAAATGAATTTGGAGTTCCTGCAGACACCTTCCACTTGAGTCTTGCCAAACTACTTATCTCGTCTGCGAACTTGGAACCACCGAAGAAATCCGATTCGCCATTTTTTCATACTTTTTCCACTAATCACTAAATTTAATTAACTAATAATCCAGCCCCAGAAATAATTTTTTTTAAAAAAGTTATTACTGGTGTTACTCCGGAATGCCTTCCACTCAACTAAATAGTATCTTCATTTCGATCCTTCAGAACTGTTAATAGAAGGGGAGGGCTTTGTCTCTGTTACCTGGAATCCAGATCATGTATAGATATTTTTTAATCACAACTGTGAATGTAAAATTTACTAAAATTTTCTTCGTCACAATTCATGGACCTTTAATATCTAGAATTTCTATACTGTCATTTGTTCTTTGTAGCTCTTAGTGATGTGTTTAAATATCTGTAGTGTCGTCTATTAAAAAATTTTGTTATTGTGTGGATTTCTTTTTTTCACGTGTTTATTACATTTAAGCCAGTGCTGTTTCATGATTACTATTCAAATGACTTAGTAAAGTTCGAATTTTTTTTTCTTGAGCAGAATATTTGCACTGTTATACTTTAAGTATCGGTGTGTGTATATATATATATATATATATATATATACGAATATTTTTGCTGTCATCTTCTTAGAAAAGTTTTTTTTAAGATCAAGTGCCGATTTAATTCTCTCACATGTTTACTATATAGTCTGTAAGTCTAAAATTCACCAAATATGTTTCCCTGATTATCTTTAATGAACAATTAATTTTTTTATTTGTAGCACGTAGTAAAGTATGACATATTTTACATTTACGCCAATATTTGTACTGTCATATCTTAAGAATAACTTGTGAAGTTTAAGTGCGTAATTTCATGTAATGGAATTTTCAATATATCTATTCTATTAATCTGTTCAGATGAATTTGTTATTGTCAGTTGTGGATGTTTTCTCTCTCTCTCTCACACACACACACACACATATATATATTACATATTCACTGATTGTAAAATTCACCAAATATTCTTTCCAGCTGTAAGTAATGTGTGAATTTCATTTTCCCATATTCTGTGATTGTAACTTTATGGAAATATACATTTCAATTGTTATTTGAAGCTCATAGCAAAGTGAAACATTTTAATATCTATTTACATACGTATGTTAAGCTCAATTTTGGAATTCTTTCTCTCACCTGTATATTGTATATGCTCTGAGTGTAGTATTCAGTCCTGGTTATAAATCATTTAACAAGTTCGTTGTAATCGTTAGTTAAGTATGTCTTTTTTTAATCTATCCATACTTTTTTTGTTCATTATTATATTTAGATAAAATTGTTAAGGTCAGTTGCAAATTCCATCAGTCACATGTATATTATATATTCTCTGAGTACAAAATAATGTGTTTTAGAGAAATAATAATTAAATAGATATTTAAAATATTGTATTAGAATATAATAATAATAAAAGTTTAGGAAAATTAGAATGAAAATAATAATACAGAATTTAAAAATCATTGGATTATTACTGTTACCTATTGACAGAGTGTCAAAAGGTGGTAATATACAAAGATAATCTGACAATTATTGAGAAAAGGCTTAAAATATAAAATTCATTTAATTAATAAAAAGATTTGTGAATAATTCTTCAGTTGCATGATAATCGGACAATTGTTTTATTTTTACAATCTTGTTCGAAATTTAGGTGTAACAAATACAGAACTTGCCAGAAATTTTCAGTACATGGTTAGCAAATCCTTTTACGATTATAAAATGTCCGTGAATATACATATAAATGTAATTCAATAAAACTACAGTCTTTCAGACAGTTGTGACTTATAATTATTACCAACTTTTGACACTGTTTCAATTGTTAAAAGTCAATGTAATAACTTTTAAAAAATTTGGGTGTAGTTACTTATTTGATAACATGAAAAGGGTAAGAAAGAAAGCAATATATTTGTGGTGAGTTAGATAGTAGCTGATGTATTTACGGATAATGAGGAAACGCGTAGTTTTTTTTAACAAAACAATGTAAGGAAATTATTTACACATCTGAAGTATCCGCAGTTTGTTTATATTCAATCATTGGAGAAGATGTAATATTTTTAAATTTAGGTATAGAAAGTGAGTGGACGTATCTACACTTTTTTTTTTGACGGACGCAGATCAAGGTTAAATATTTAGCAGAGGTATTTCTATGATGAACATTTTAAGCTACAATGAGTTATGAAAGTCCCTTCTGAAGGGCTGAATTCATTTTTAATTAATACTTGCGAAATGTTTAGAGGTGTATTAAAGAATGGTCTGTTTGGGCTTCAGTGATAAGATTTTTTATATGTTAATCAAAAGTTTTACTAGCCTTTCTGTTTTTATTTTGTCCAAGTGAGCTTTGTATTGTTAAAACATGACATGGTTGATGGTAGGGTTTTATGAGTATTCCGCAAGTTCATTAAGGTAGGTCTTATGTGCTGTGACATAAATGAAACACTAGTAGTCAAATTTGGATCTGATTAAAGTTCTATAAAATTTGAGCAGTGATTTTTGTCTGCGCTTATTCTGTATATTTTTCATTCCCTTGTTGGTTTATAATCATGTAATTGCGATATGAAACGTGTATGAGAGAAATGACAATTGTGGGTATATATTGTAAAAGGCTTTATTTCGTTTTACAGTACTTGTGCAGCTATGAAAACTGCAATTAAGAAAAACAAATAACATGACCTCATGGAGAAAGAATGTACACAATTACAAAATCCGAAAAATAAGGAATAAAAATACAATGAAATTTAATTCTTTTAAAGATTTATTACCTATTTCAGATAGAAATTATATAGATTGGAATGTCACAATTTGAAAAATATTTTTGATCACTTATATTAGTAAAATTAATTTGATTTGAAAGAAATATTACTTACTGCATAAAAAAGTAATATACAATTACTTATTAACGATTGGTCGTGTTCATCTGATTGACATTTTCATAAATTTATCTTAACGAAAGTCTCTGATTACGAAAACCTATCATAATAATGGCAAATTCAGTCTGCCATACATGAAAATAAGGAACATATTAAGTAAAAAAAATATTTAAAAGATAAAATAACGCGACTACATTTATTTATTTATTGTTTGCAGTCTTGGCCTCGTAAATGTCGTTTCCACTTATTAAAATCTATTCTAAGTAAGTAATGTCAGTTTTATTGGATTCATTATATTTCAGTTCAGAGCAGACACTCAGTTAATAACTCCTACTTTTAACCAATAAAAATTTCAATGAATAGGAAGGTTCTGTACGAAATTACGTCAAGTTAACTAATTGGCGGGGTAATATATTTTTAAAAAATTATAGATGGGGTACTAAAATCAAGCAGGTATAAAAATTTAAAAACCTGGGAAGACAAAGAGCGACAGAGTATTAAGACACAGGAAACTTTCATTAGAAACAAAGAAGAGTCTATTTAGATTGCTATGTGATGTTGGACAATATCATCAAAGATGAACGAAAAACTTGAAGTAGCTGAAATGTGGTTCTACAGAAAGTTGCTGCAGATACCATAGACCGATCAATGAAGAGGTGTTGGAAAGAATAGAAGGAAATTAATATCGGAGATCAGGAAGCGACAACTAAAGTTCCTGGGATATGCAATGCGGAAGGAGGGCTTGGAGAATCTGATACTAACAGGCCAGACAGAGGAAGGCAGCGTTGCGAGATGTTACAGGAAAAAGCGTGCTGAGAGTCACCAGGAATAGGGAGACGTGGAAGGCCAAGGCACATCGAAGAAATAGCCCAATATAGAATTTTACAGTATTATAACAATATCTGCATACGGAATGGTAACGAATTCAGCTGATTTACAAAGATAGAAAGTAAGACAAGGATGGTCTTTTCACCGGAGGCCACAATTTGAACATCATAACATACGCACATGATAGAGTGCTGATTGCAGACACGGAAAGAAAATTACAAAACCTTCTTACAGAAAGGTAGCTAAAGAGAGTGACAAAAAAAGGACTACAAATAAACTGCAATAAAACCGAATGCATGGTCATCAGGAAAAAAGAGCAACCCAAAATGTAAAAACAAAAATGATAAAAATTCTTGTATAAATTTTATTTCTTCAGACAATAATGTCTTTGATATTACTTATTTGCAAAAGCAACTAAAAGCTTTTCTAATTCAGTAATGTCATAGTTTTATCGGATTCATTATTTTTCAATCTCCAATGAATCATACTTTTAACAAAAAATAATTTCATTAAGTGGGAAGGGTATTGCTAGTAATTTTTTTTCCTTGGAAAAAGTTTTTCATAGCATCTTACATGAAGTCGGGTTCTCTTTATCTTAAAATTAAAATTTAAGAATATTTGCTAACCATTTAAATAACTTGGAAATTAAGAGTCATTTAAAATACTAAGTAGATTAATCTGTAAAACTGTTCTTACCAAGATATTCTAAAATTATTTCAGTCAATTGAGTAAGTTCACAAATTTTCATCAAAATAAGACAATCCAAAAAAATTCAATCATCATAGTAATACTAATTGAAATATCGTAAACTTTAATATAAACTGTTTATTAGTTTTTAGTCGTGTGAAGCATATATTTTCCAGTTTGTTCATAAAAAAATGAGCTAAACATAATTTCAAATGGCAGATAAATAAATTCCAAACAATATAATTTCTATTTTAAATATAGTAGTGTATTTTGCTTACTGGAACTATTAAATTTAATCATTTTTTTTCGTTGTCATTTGTCTGTTAAAAAAAAAAAATTATGGTAAGCAACATACAAGATCATTCTCCAAATTTAATAAAAACGAACTTTTATCGCGAAAATTTTGAAGTGCAATTATAAAGATTAGTTTCATACTTTTTGGGGTAATACATTTTTGTAAAAATTATCATAATTTTCAGCACCTACATTCACACTTAATTATATTGAGTAACCGAGGACAAAAAAGACTTCATTGTAAAACTATATTTTTATCAATTTCAGAAATTTTTCTTTCTTCAAACTATGCTACTTTTTCAGCGATTTAGTTGACGTTTAACATATCAATCAGTTTAAACTCTACAATTTTAATTTTGTTAAAACAATATGGCAGTTACGTCGCGTGAAAATGAAAAGGACTTACCATAACGTTGGTGCAGGAAAGACAAAAATGGAAAGCTCGCGCTACACACAGACAAACTAAGTCTGATTGGCTAACGCTATTCTAGACGCCATTTTGTTTTTATTATGTATTTAAGGTATTAGGCATCTCACAGTATGAATTTCTCAATTAAATTTTTTCAGTCCAGTCTTTGACGGAATACAGAAAAAAGTTACCTTCTCCTTCTGACCTACCCGCTTTCCTGCTAAGACACTTTTTTGTATAGCTAAGTTTTTTAATTTTATTTAATTTTTCGTTTCTTTGTTTTGTTCTATTCATTTTATTTTCTCGCTTTTTGTTACTTTATTTTCGTATTGTTTTTTTCTGGCCGCCATTTTTGTTTTTGTTTAGGTCGGCCCGTGTGACTTAATTTTTGTTTTCATTTTTCAGTTGTTAGTTTTGCCTTACGTGCTACATTTATTTTTTGTTGAAACTTTATTTTGTAATCTTTTTCGTGACTTATTACTGAATATCATTTGATTTTCTCCACATTTGAACGTTTTCTTTTCCAGCCCCTCCCCATATTACTTTTACGGAAGTAGCCTTTTAGGCAACTCTCCACTCTTTTTTTGTTTGAAACTTTATTTTTTGAAACCTATTAACGTTTATTGTCCACCTTCCCTTTATTTTCTTTTAGTAGCCTTTTTAGGCGACTCTTTCGTTTATTTTTGAGTATTGTTAACGTGTAAAGTTTATTTTGTAAAGCCACTTAACGTTTATCGCCTTTAGGTGATTTTTTGTGTTTTCTTTGAGAAACCTCTCAAGAGGTTAGTTTTTGCTTTTGTTTAAATTGTTAATTTGCCGCTAAAGGCAATTTTCTCTTAATTGTAAGCTGTTTTGTTATTTTTGTTTGCCATATTAGGCTAATTTTATTACTGTTATATCTGTGGTTAATCCGTTATTTGTTTATTTTCCGTTCTTATATTCCCCCCTATTTCCCCCGCTTTTCCCTCCCCTCCCTATTCACATTGGATTATTCGGAGAAAAAAATATAAAGTGGTGTGTAATTTGTGAAAATGGCCGACTCTAGTCGGTCAGTAAAGAAGAAACTATTGTTTGACCCTCCCTGGAAGGGTCCTCCTGATAAAAATGAGGAATCTTTTCCCCCTTTACCTACGTCAAGTGTGGTGGCCGAGAAGGGCCAGAATAACAAAGATTCTACTTCAAGTCAGATGACATCGACCCAAAATGTGGTGGCCGAGAATGGCCAAAAGAATGAGGAATCTTTTCCCCCTCTTCCTAATTCAAGTAAGACGAATAAGACATCGACCCAAAATGTGGTGGCCGAAAAGGGCCAGAATAACAAAGATACAGACAAGGATAATGAAATAAGTGAAATTAAAGACAAATCCAAAGATACCGAGGCCGGGGAATCGCCCTTGGGCTGGAAGTCCCCACCAAAGGTAAAGATCAATTTGACGGAGTTTCTGGAGAAGGCCAAGAGTTACGCTCACCTTGTGAAAGAAGGTGGACTCTTGGAGGATCCCCAGGAATTAAGAAAAATTGAAAAAAGAATTGTGTCAGTCTTTGTGGTCGACAAGCGTTCGCGCAAGATTTGTCGCCCCACAAAAGACACAGTGTTGAAGACACTGCAGTCCACGGGGGTCAAGCCCTTACGAATTGTAAAAGGCGCGATCTTTTACATGTGGGACGTGCTGCTGCCCACGCCGGAAGATTGCCAAAAGATGGTCGCAAAAGATCTTATAACAAAAGACTACATCATAAGATCGGAATATCTAGGCATGCGTAGGACCAAGGTAGCAGTATACGAGGTCCCTCCTCAGGTCATCGGGGAGCATCTCGCAGCGTACTTTTCTCAATTTGGTGAGATTGTAGATGCCTCCTGCGAGGACCTGACCGGGGGATGGTCGTTTGAGATGATGATGAGCCGTGAAGCCTTCGATACTATCCCCAACTGTCTTGGCGTTGGGGGCCTGAGCCTACCGGTGATAGTTACCGGTCGCAAACCGATATGCTGGAGGTGCGGAAAGATTGGTCACCTCTCCTCCTCCTGCCCAGAGAAGAAGGCCTCTGGAAGCCAGGCCCCTGAAGACCAAAATACCCCTCTGGCCGCTTCGTTGACAAAATCCGTCCCGCCTGTAGTGGGCATGCCAGCAACCAGGACCGGTGTGGTAGTACCCCCGGTTGGGTCAAAACATCGGCCCTCATTCCCCGAAAAGCCCTCGCCTGCTACAAGTGTAGTATCGGAGAAGGAAAAGGGGGAATGGCAGGTTGTTGGTAGGACCAGAGGGAAGCGTCAAGCTGCGGGACCTCAGTCCCCTGATGCACCCAGGTCTAAAGGCACGTACAGCCCCACTCCCTCTACCAGCAAGAAGGGTGACGCCCCGACCTGGTCCGCGCCAACAATCGAGGAAATGAGGAAGGCTTTCGACCCTGGATACGAAGGCATGCAAAGGATACAGAAGCTAAAAGATGAGCTCAGTAAGCAACCAACACGTCCCTCGGCCTCTGTCCCGTCCTCGCCGAAAATAAAAACTTCAAAAAAACCGCACTCCACACAGCCTAGCCCCAGGAAACCGAACCCTCTTAGTAGGGACCCTAGCCCTTTCCGTTTACCCTCCCAACCAACTCCCAGTCCTTCGCCTAAGAAAAATTTACCTCTACAATCCAAACGTCAGAGGAGTCCTACAGCGGAAGATCGCGAGGCATGGAAAAAGGCAACAAAAGCGCCTTACGTCTTGGGGGAAGATGTATGTAGAATTTCTACATCTCAGGAGGAGAGAGCAAAAAATTTTGGCAACAAAATCAATAAACTGAAAATACTGTTGGCCATGAAAAAATGCCATGACAAGAATATTGAGAAGCCTAAAAAGTTCCCGGATGCAAAAAGATTGCTAACGGTCATCAGAACCGGAACAGGAGCGGGAAAGGTGTGGGATATGCTTTTGGAAGCGGAGAAAAATGTAAAAATGTCCCCACCTATTGTTACGAAGGAGACCAAAGAATTGGATAAACTTAAAGAATTCTGTGTAGGACGGGTCCCAATTTTGGTTCACCCCTCCCTTTACAGGGCTCTCAAACTAACATTTCCCTGGGATGTGGGTGGCCTCTCCCGTGACGGCTCTATTGACAAAGAGATGGGCAAGGGATCTATGGGAGAGGCTGTCGGCATCCTTTCCCCGTCCATGTTCTGTCCAGGACCCCAACCCTAATTAAGGATCACAATGGCTCTTTGGTTAGCAAGTCTGAATGCCCGGGGGCTGAGGTCTGAGTCTCGGAGGGTGAGACTCCTTCATGATCTCCAGCGCCTCAGGGTGGATGTTTGCTGTTTGCAGGAAACCCGGTTTTTTGCTGGCGACTATGAGAGCATACTGTCTAGGGATTACGATCTCTATTCAGCATGTTTTGATGGTCGTTCTAGAGGTGTCTCCTGGCTAGTGAGCAAGTCATTGGAGGCGGTGTGTACGCTTGTCTTCGCGGATCCAGCGGGCAGGATTTGTGTGCTGGATACTACCATAAAGGAGAAGTCTTTTCGACTCATTGGGGTTTATGCGCCCAATGTCCATGCGGAGCGTCCTGCTTTGTTTCGGCAGCTCGAGTCGTTCTTTGGAACATCGAGGCGGGTAATTTTAGCGGGGGATTGGAATGCCGTCCTTGACCCTGAGAAAGATCGTATAGGACAAAAATCGGGTACTAACAACCCGGATGTGAAACCATTTCGTGAATTTATCGATAGGAGTGATCTTGTCGATAAATATCGAAATGAGCACCCCCGGGAGGTAGTGTGGACTTGGACTAATAGGGGCAGCTCGGCTTCGAAGGTAAGCGCCAGCTACTTCGACCGAGTCTTAGTTAAGAGAGTCGACGTAGGACTCTTAGGTTGTCCAAGTTTCCATTCGATAGTTTACACGGATCATAGGCTCGTCCGGGTTCGTGTAAACTTAGATAAGCCTAGGGTTAAGTTGGCTGGTTACTAGAAATTGAACGCGTCATTATTTGATAGCCAAGATTTCCAGCACCAGCTTTTACTAACACTAAAGCGGGAACTGACGGGGGCTGTGGTTGGGAATAAGTGGTGGGACACTCTAAAATCAAAACTTAGGTCGTTTGCTGCCGACTATAGCCGTCGGCTCAACTTAGCTAATTTAGCGGCGCAAACGACATTAGAAAAGAAAGTCGATCGGGCAGTGAAATCCCGTAATAGTGGGGGCGTAGCCTTAGCTAGGGCCGAGCTGGCCTCCTTGCTTATCAAGAAGGATCAAGCTCTGGTAGTTAGGGCTAGGTTAAAAAGAATGTCTTCTGAGGCAACGAATATGGCCGCAGAATTGCGTGTAGAAGAAGTTAGGCGAGCAGTCAATCGGCATATCAAGGACATCACATTGCCGGATGGACGTACCGTGACTACAGACGTGGGTATATGTGGGGCTTTTCGTGATTACTTCCAGGATCTTTTTGCCAGGGAGCCCGGTCTGAGTTCGGCTCAGTTCGACACCTATTTGGCTGACTTTCCCCGCCTCTCGGCGGCTGAAGCGGCTAGGTGCGAGGGGCCCATAACAGAGTCGGAAATCTGGGATGCGCTGAAATTGGTTGGCCGGGACAAAACTCCAGGATTGGATGGTCTTCCCTACGAACTGTACTTGAGGCAGTCGTCCGTTTTTGTTCCTCTGCTGGCTCTTGTTTATAACAACTGGATGGAGCAGGGGTCTGTACCTCGACGCTTCACCAGGGGTGTAATCAAGGTGCTTCGCAAGAGCAAGGACGGTGGGGGTGGCATAGATAATTATCGGCCTTTAACGATGTTAAATACTGACTTAAAGATTTTTGCCAAGATCTTGGCCGGCCGTTTGCAGGCTGTCCTCTCTAGTCTGATTGGCCCCGAGCAGACTTGTGCTGTGAAGGGCAGGACTATTCAGGACAACCTTCATTTGGTACGCCTGATCATCGAGAAAACCGACACTGAAGCCGCGCTGATCAATTTGGATCAGTCCAAGGCATTCGATAGGGTTGACCATCGCTTCTTGGAATCTGTCCTTTCCGCCGCCGGTTTCGGGCCGTACTTTCGCTCCTGGATCCGACTGCTGTATGAGTCCCCCGGTGCGCTGGTGGAAGTGAATGGGGTAAGATCGAAGCCTTTCACATTATCTCGCTCCATTCGTCAAGGTTGTCCACTTTCGCCTTTCCACAATTTACGTTCTTGCGTTGGAGCCTTTCCTTCGCAAAGTTAAAGGCGAATCCGGTCCTTCGCGGAATTTCCCTACCTGGTGCTACCACCTCGGCCAGGTACTCTGCCTATGCTGACGACGTTTCGGTTTTTGTGTCGAGCAAAGCCGAGATTGACGAAGTTAGCAAAGAAATCAGATGCTATGAGACGGTGACAATCGCGATAAGTCTGTTGGCTTGCGATTGGGTGCGTGGAAGGGAGTTTCTCTTCCCGGACCTTTCCTCTGGACGGACGGGCCGATCAAGATTCTCGGCGTCTTTTTCGGTCCTGATCTCCAGTTGGAAATGAATTGGTCGGAGGTTCGAGAGAAGGCCGAGGGCGCAGTTCGTCTGTGGACTCGGAGGAAGCTTTCCTTAAAGGGGAGGGCGGAAGTATGTGCTTCGCACATCTACCCGATTCTCCTTTACCGACTCTCCGTTCTTCCTCTCCCGTGTGCCATTCGTTTGGGATTGATTCAGCTCTTGTTCTCTTTCCTTTGGCGAGAAGGCAAGGCTCCCAAGGTGCGTCGCGAGATCTGTTACCTTCATCCATCTGAGGGCGGTCTGGGCATGCCTAGCGTTGAGATTCGTCAACACACTCTTCGCATTAGATTCCTGGATCGAATGTGTATGCTGGCGGATGAGAACGGCGCCCTCGTTAAAGAGGACGTCCATAAAAACTTTCCATCCTTGAGAAGTGTGCATTTGTCGGAGGAAGAGGCCCGCCGTATTCCTCGTGGCGAATGCTCCTTCTATAAAGAATGTCGTTTGGCTCTCCAGTTTCTCTTGCGGGCTACGGATGGCCTCTCCAACGCCCAAGCGTTGTCTCTTAGGGCATTATATCGGGTGTTAGTTAGGGGGGCCGTTCAAGATGAACTGATTGGCGAGCTCGGGCTTACGAAGCAGGAGGCTCGCTCCATATGGCCTTGGGCGCCTGGGTTGAAATGTCTCACTAACGATGAGGCATCACTCACCTGGCTGATGATCCGAAAAGCTCTCTGGGTGGGCAAGAAACTTCATGTAGCGGGCCTAACACCGAAATCAACCTGCGTGCGTTGTGGGCTGTCGGCGGAATCCGTCGATCATGCCTTCTTCCACTGCAGTGTTGTTGCGCCGCTATGTAAGTTCCTTGAAGATCTCATGGTTCGTATGCTGCGTGGAAAGTTCTTTGTCCTTGAGGCTAGTTCTGTTTGTAGCAATGTCGTGCCTCCGTTATCTAGGGCTGAGCACTACGTGCTCTTTTGCTTACTAGGTGTTATGCGAATCGTGATTTGGACGTCGCGACAGAAGGAATTCTATGGGGATGAGAAGTTTACCTCTTCCAAACTGATCTTGTACTTTAAGCATCAGCTTAAGGTCAAGATCAGGACGGAAAGGAAACGACTCACTCCATCTGAATTTGGCAAAAGGTGGGTGAGTCTTGCGCGTCTCTGTCGAGTGAAAGGTGCTGACCTGGAGTGGTTGTTTGATGCTGGTTAGGCATCAGGATATTGGGTGTGCTGGGCACAACATGTGCACCCCTTCGCTGTTAGTTTAGAGTAGGAAGTATTTGATTTTCTGTTTTCCTCTTTAAAGTTAACTTAGCTAGGTTATGATTGCTCATTGGCCCCAGTTTTCTTTCAGTTTAATCCCCCACCCCTTCCCACCTTAGGTGTTCAACAATGTTAGTTCTCCGGTGGATGCGTGGCGTCTTTCGTTATTTTTCAAGTGTGCTTTTCGTTTTTGTTATGATGTTTAAATGTGTGAGTGTTTGTGTGAGTGATTGCTGATCGGATAAGTGGTATTATGATATTTCTAAAGCCACGCATTATATTTCGTCCGGGGAAGTGATTTTGCTGTCACAATATTAGAGTAGTGGGGGGCTTTTATTACTAATACGATTTTATTTAGTTTCCTGTATATATCGTTTTTCTTTCATTGTATAAAACCATTGGGGATATTTTAATGTTGTTATTTTCTGCCCATGCCCTCCACTGAATATTGTAAATATGGGAGTTAAGTAGGACAACATAGAGCAGCCGAGGTATTATGGTGAACGTGGTAAGAATGGTAAGTAAAAATGTGGTATTATGGTGCAAGGATTATTATAAGTGTGTCAGGGTCGACGAAAGTGAATAGCTAAGTTAAACTAGGACAGATGATGACCAGCCAGCCCCATCCCCAATTTCGGCCTTGTGCCACATTTTTTGTATTCATTACAAAAATAAATACAATTTCTCAATTAAATGCCTTTCCTCAGGCAGAGAAGCATCTCGGAGATGGTTTCGATCCACCACAAACCCTGGCAGAGAATATGTGATATTATGGATAATGTCATTCTAATAAACGTTAAGTAATATACTTTCGAAAACTAGTTCAATTGCTAAAACCTGAGTAAAAGGGGCCTGCCTCTGGTCAACACTAGATCTTTAAGCACGCCCGCTTAAGGGGGGCGAAGACTATTCATTAATGGATTCGGAAAAAAACCCGAATCCATTAATCAATGAGCCCCTCACCACCCTAAACGTTGTACCTATCAATCTGTGCTCTTAGCATCCGACCTATGGAATGGACGCATGCAGTATTCGAACGCTTACTGCTTGAAACCATTCGCATAGATCTTACCGCTACCCCACCAGGGGACTACCCACCGGATGCAGTCATTTTATGCGCTTATAAACTGAAGATTATTTGTAATAATAAAATAAAAGAGAAATCTTCCAAGACCTGGAATCGAAACAGAAGTTATCTAGCAGCATTCCACTGAGCCACTAACGACGAATGGTGATATTAAGTAAATTTAATGACTTGGTTAATGATTCACGTTTCTTTAGAAATAATCTTTCAAAAACCACAATGCATCGAGTGTTATACCAGATAAATTTTGATTTATTTTATTTTTGAAAATAAAAATAATGATGTTTTTTAGATAGATTTTTTGAGAATATGAGTCGAGATAAATAATTGTCGAAAAATAAAAAATAAAATGATGCGTGAAAAAGAATTGTGTCAGAAATTTTCCTTTCTTCACATCTTTTTCTCCGACCCTCAATGATTGACTAAAAGAATTGATTTCATGTTTCAACGGTTAACAATATAACTGAAGATAAAACATATCCATGGAGAGAAAGCCTCCCTGATAGTCCTCTCCAAAATAGAATCCTCTGTCAAGTTGCGACGTAAGAAAGCCAACCTCGAGACGTGTGACATTCCCAGTTTCCCTTTGACACAAACAAAGAGGGGTTACCAAGGTAAAGGACGAGGCAAAAGATGTATGTAACACACACCTCAGCCGAGGCCATCGCTATATATTACCAAGGCCGAAGCGATGAAATGTGACGTCACGGTAGTAGAGTCATGAATTAGCGTAGCAGCCGTGTCTCTCACTTCATGACAATGTTGATAATCACAAAGTCGTTTTTTTAAATAAAAATTTTAAAACTGTTTAAAATGTAACAAGAAAAAAAAGAAAGACACATGTTTTTGATTTATGCTGGTTTTAATTAGAAATAAGGAAAACAATAATTAATAAGAAAATATAAACATTATTGTTGACTACTGACTGTCGGTCGTGTTTGTAAATAAACACAGTTTAAAGACAAAACTTTTCGTTTATTAGTCTAAATTCTAAAAATTTAACAAACACTGCTTAAATTTTCATATTTTTAATTTAATTATGAAAAATCACAATCACTTTTATTTTAATTGCAAGAATTTTTAAATCAGAAATTTTTAAATCACTCAAATATAGCAATCAAGCAACCATTTAGATTCTCTAAATGGTTGTTGTTCCTAAATTCTAAATTTTAGAATTTAGGAACAAACAAGAAGCAACAATAAATAAGCAAATTAATTAAAAATATTAAAAAATGCAACAATTTAAATTCAAGCAAATTCAAACTAAATAAGTTTAAGTTACTGTTTTTTAAAAATCAAGCTTATAAAAGTTTTTTTATGTCTCAAAATTCAGTTGAATGTTTGAAGTTTTCTTTTTTTACTTAACTTCTTACAAGTAATATTATTGTAGGAATGAACCAAAATGACCTCAGGTCAGATACTACTACCATGCAGACAATACATTGTTTCTTTTACCCTCTCTGTCTCTAAATAACTCCCAAGAACTAAGATACCCAAATCTATTCCCTTTTCTTTCTCTGCTATTATTTCTCTTTCCCCTACTCTCTCCATCTCCCTGACCCATGCTTGACCTAAAGGATTGGCCAGTCCCTTTCTGGCTTCTAAGCAGGCAACATGTGTTCTGTTGCTAGAAAATATTGCAAGAAATAATTTCACGGAGTTTTCAAATAAAACAATTTTTTTTAAAATTGACTAAAAAATAAATTTTGTAGTTTTTGTTAATACAGGAAAAAGAATAAAAAAAATTTAATTCAGGAATATTTTTTCATGTTTAAAAACGATTCATAAAGTTGTAAGTATAGAAAAGTTAAGTAAGATTTTACTTTCTGTTCCTAAGAATTTTTTTAAACATTTCATTGAAAAGAAAACATTATTTCCTTAAATAAAATATCAATAAAATATTAATTCAAATATTTTTAGAAAATATAATGTTTAACAACTTTTTTCGGCTTCAGTAAAAGTCTTAAAAGATTTCGAAAAAAAAAACAACTTACGAACGAATAGCCATAAATTTTATTTTTTTAATTCAGATATTTTTTAAGATAATTTTTATTTCAATTTTATTCAAAGAAATAACAATAATATCTTATTTTATTATATTAATTTAAAAGATATTATAAACAAAGTGCTTTCTTTCTTTTAGCAAATTTTGATGTTGGCGACTTTCAACAGTCGCTCAAAAAATGGTGATAAAATTTTAACTACTCACTTTGCTAAAATGGACTTGTAGTAAAATTCTCCCTTTTAATGGCATGTTTCCATTTATCAAATAAATGTTTATTTTTTGGAAACGAAAAACAATGAACTTTCGGTCGATTTTTATCATTCCCTTTGCAATTTGGTTCTGAAAATAAGTTAACGCTAACGGACGCCGGGTAGTAAAACAACACTACTAAGTGTGACGTCAGCAAGTCAACTTTAATCATAGAACAGACCTGGTAATATAGCGACGGCCTCGGACAACCGCTGCCGAAGCCAAGACGAGATCGACGCTCCGACCTTTGCCAGTACCTCCGACCAATTTTTCTCCAGCTGGAGATCCTGCCCGAACCACACTCCAAGAATGCGGATTGGACCGTCAGTTCAACTGAAGGGCTCCTGGAGAGCAGTGCTCTTCCAGGCACCTAACCTCAAGCCGGAAGAATTGTTGCGGTTACCTTTTCGTACCGTTCAAGCGCCTACTGGACCACCTCAAGGTCGTCGGCGTACGCAGAAATCTTGGCTCGAGCCCCACTATGAACGGCGATTCCGCGTAGGGCCGGAATGCACGCCCCATCCTTTATCCGGCGATGTAGAGGCTTTAACGCCAAAGTGAAAAGTATAGGCGATAGCTGGACACCTGATGAACCCTAACCCAGCGCCCAACCGCTTTCCGTTCACCTGTACCACAGCTCTGGGAGAGCGATTCAGTAGGCTAATCCACTTGCAAAATTCGGCTTTGAATCCAGCGGCCAGATATCGATGGAAGACCATATCAAATGTCTTGGACTGATCCAAATTGATCAGCACTGCTTGCTCGCCGTCTTCTATACCCTCTAGGATCGTGCATGTTGCTACAAATTGTTCGCCCCATCATAGAACAAGTCTGATCGTGTCCCAACTGAATCTAGGCAAATGTCTGAAAGTGCTCCGTCAGGGTCTTGGTCTAAATCTTTAACTCTGTGTTAAGCAGAGTTATGAGCCTGTAATCGTCTAAACACCCCACATCCGTCACCTTTTTCTATAGCGTGATCACACCCCCTGGAAACTCGGTCGGGCAAAGGACCTTGACTGATAACATAATTTCCTTAAAGTGTTAGCTTTTTTCATCCTAGAGGTAGGATTCTTTTCTTAGTTTTCTTGCCATTAATGCGTTACTCATTAAGACAAAACATTTTTTCAATAAAAATCTAACTTATTGTTCCACCTCATAAATCACTGGAGTATATGCTCAAGGACACATGGCCCAATAGATATAGACATTGGTTAGTTCCACTGAATTGTGAATTCAGTACCAGGCTACAGCAGTGATGAACAAATAACTTAGTCAGGTTAAAGGGAGATAATTCATGGTTGCCAGAATTGGCTTTGCACAAGGAATGAGAATGATGTACCCCAGTAAACATAATGAAGGGTTTGGTTTGAAGTTCCTAGCATCTGAAGAGGGCCAGAGTGTACAATGGCTGAAATGTTGTAAACCTGGCAACAGGAATGAGGACAATAATGTAAATATTGCCTCATCTCAGAAGTATAAACATATTCCTTATTCATCGAAAAAAAGAAAACAAAATACACAAGAAAACTTCAGGCAATAGTGTACTTAATATATTTTCCAATTTGGAGCAAGATTTTGGGGGAAATAAGCAGTTTTGGAAAAAAAAAAAATATATATATATATATATATATATTCTCCAAGGACTCCTGCTTCTAACTAATAAAAAAAATTTTGGTATGAAAATTTAATTTCTCAAATTTTATGAAATTAAGTTGGGGAGTAACATTAAAAAAAAAACAATTTATCTGTAAGTCCTGAAAGTTTAATTAAAATCCAACATTTTTTTTTCACTGGTGCGTGGCAGGGGTGCTAAAAACACTAATTGTAAACATTACATCAACTACTAACTCAAAAACAAAAAAATAACCAAAAATTTGACAATAAATAGTAAAAAAATATTTTGGTCTTTTCTCTAAATAAAAAAATTTGATGATAGAACTTTATTATTTTTTTTTATTAAGTTTGGAGTCTTTTTCATTGCGCTATGCTGTTTTTTAGTGAAAAAGTGGAGGTACCTGAGCTAGAAGTATTGGTTTTGTTCAATGTACAAGGCTGAAAATTGTGTACAATACCTGAGATTCTTAAGTAATCACTGATTGAAGTATTGAACAAGCTTAATGCTTCTTAACCTTGATCAAAGAGAAAGGCTGTCAACATTACTTGTTTTTTAAGATGTGTCTACAAACGGCTGTTTTTTGCCTTGTTAATGGTAGAAAAAGTTAACTTTGTTTTAGGGAATATATTGTGCTTATAACTTTCGATATTCATATCTTATTGAGATATTGTTTCACAATTATGATTATAAAATAGGAAAAATAAAAATTGTACTTTCCTTACACCAATATTTTAAACATTTTGTTATATGCTAAAGTTATGCAGCATGAAAATAGGTGAGTTTGATAAAGAGGTTTCTTAAACTTAGAATCAATTATTTAATATAAAATCATTTGTTATTCTTGGATTAAGTAGTTTTCAGATCACAAAAGAAAAATAGACAAATTTACACTGATTTCAGGAAGTTAAAATGATTTTGTTTTGAACCTTCTTTATTCAATAATAAATTCTTAAATCACAGAAATTGTACTCTAAGGATTTTTCAGTAAGTTTTAAGCTAATATTTCATTTTGAAATGATCTCATGTAATGTTTCTTGTTAAGTTACCAACTTAACACCAAGGATTGTATTGTGGTGACTTGTCTTAAACTCTTGTCATTGAACTATTTTTATAAGTTGTTTTGCAGAAAAAAATGTATGTTTTAACTTCATCAGGAGGTCAAATCATTTGCAATTAAATGATTTTATAATTATTTAATCTCTTACAATGTATAAATATTTCTATTTGGCTTCAATGAGAGATGTGATGCTTATTTTTCAAATTTTAACTTAAAAAAAAAAATCAAGGTGTGGTTGTTAGCCAATGATACCACTAACATTTCAATCACAAATTATTCTAATTCATTAATTTCTACTCCCGGAAATAGGATAAAATGGCTCAAATCTATCTCCTAGGACTTGTGTGAAACAGAGATAAGCTAATATTTACCTAGATGCTGTAGATTACTAATGTTTGTACCTAAACCAACTTCATGAGAATGTAATAATGATTGAAAGAATATTTTATGTCAAATGTTTCATGTTATGCAAAAGGTGTTTTTCTTTTTCTGGTGACCTTTTTATTTCTATTTTCACTCTAAAATACTGTTTTATGTGTGGTTTTATGCAATAGGTTTTTTTGTTGACATCTGAGTATTGCAGTTGTATAACAATGATCAAACCCAAATTTGAACTCTTTGTAAAAAAAAAAATGCTTAATTTACCCAAGACTTATTTCAATCTTTAAATGGCACTGAACTTGAAAGGCTTTTAAAAAAGAATTTTTTTTTAAACTCTAAAATGAATGTCTTAAACTTTACATTTTGTTCATTTCTCAAAAATAAATTACTTGATACTGTATTATATTACCTATATTAAAAGGCTTAGGCTTTAGTAAATGCAAAATAATTTTCACATTTGTATTATGAAACTAATATCAGTTTGAGCTATTTTTTTGTTATTTAAAAATAAAACATGAATTTGTGTTTTTAATATTTTACATAACTTTTCTAGATTTCAGAAAGCTCTTTGGATTAGTGCTCCTTGTAGTATCCTAAATCCCTCATTTAGGGATTAAAATCTCAATCTTGCAACTATTTCAACCTAATCTCTTTAAAAACATGTTTAATGATGTCAATATAATATAAATATCATTACTCCTTAATTTTTTATCAAGTTTTTAAGATGTTTATGCATGTAACTCTTTTCAATGTAATTATTCTAAGTCATTGGCTACACATTAAAAATGTTTTAGTAGTTAGGATGTGGTTTCCGGCTTTCTCTTTACAAATCTTCTCACTTTGTTTTTTTTTTTTTCAATTGGAGTAGATAGATCTATCTATCACCCGGTTCACACTCCACCCATGTCTATTGAACAGGTTAAGAGGCTCATCCCTTGTTCCCTGTTTAGGATGTGGTTTCCGGCTTTCTCTTTTCAAATCTTCTAACTTTGTTTTTTTTTTTTCAATTGGAGTAGATAGATCTCTCTATCGCCCGGTTCACACTCCACCCACGTCTATTGAACAGGTTAAGAGGCTCATCCCTTGTTCCCTGTTTAGGATGTGGTTTCCGGCTTTCTCTTTTCAAATCTTCTAACTTTGTTTTTTTTTTCAATTGGAGTAGATAGATCTATCTATCATCCGGTTCACACTCCACCCATGTCTATTGAACAGGTTAAGAGGCTCATCCCTTGTTCCCTGTTTAGGATGTAGTTTCCAGCTTTCTCTTTTCCAATATTTTCACTATGCCCCCTGCACATCAGTGGCATTACCGCCTTGCTCGGGGTGATACGATTAAAAAAAAAAATGTGAGGTAAGTCACCAGATAATGTGTGCAATATGGAAGAATGGTTTATATTCCCCATCATTACTAACATTATTATCTCCATGATATAATAACACTGTATTCACAAACGAAGCAGAATAGCTGGAAGAAAAGGAATGACAAATGTACTTTGTTCTCATTGAGAGTTTTATACCATCATGTCATATACATGATTAAGTATATACATATATACATTTGTCCCACCCATACAAAGTATGACATATCTACATACCAAGCAGTGAAACAAAAAGAAAGGATCTTACTTATATTAATTTTCAATGGGAATCGCAGCAACCATAGATACTTGTGTGTTTCTGGAGAAGTCATACTTATGATTCTAGATTCAAGTGGGCCTAATTTATTTGATATATCACTAGTGAGGACATATTCTCCAAATAGTGAGTCTTTCCAAACATGAGGACTGCAAGCCAAAGATTCTATATCTAGTGAACATACATTTTCATAGAAAAACAATGCCAAAGGATTGTAAGCTGGCTCAGGAAGGCAGATTTAGTTTCTATCCAGGTGAAACAAAGGCTTTGCTAAAAAAGCAACTACTTAGTTTTACTTTAATCACTCTAAAAAGTGATGTCACTAAATGCGTGTCATGTATTTTTAAGAAAGAAAATTAAACACTTCTACAATTTCTACTGTAAATACGGTGTTATTATATCATGGATATAATAATGCTAGTAATGATGGGGAATATAAACCATTCTTCCATATTGCACACAATTTCAATCAGTAATTTTTGGGGTGCCTATGCAAATACTAGGAACTAATATCAAAACTATATCTTATTCTTGTTCAAACAGGGAAAATTTTTTACTGTCATTTAAAACTGCCTTTGTTGCTCAGTGAGATACAACCAAATGGAGTAATTATTTGCCATCAGTTCTTGGCCTTTAATCAATTAATAAATATCTTTGTCATTCTATGAATTCTTCCAAAAATTATTTTTGTAATTATACTGCTATATTTCTCGAGATTTAAAAAATTATAGAAGTGTTTAATTTTCTTTCTTTCAGTTTATCTTCTACATATACAGTTGCAAAACACTAATCTGTACAGCTGGTTTTAAAAGAACTAAAATACATGTCAGGATTGATTATAGGGAAGATGTAATGATGACAATATATGCTATCCAAACAAAACTGTATTGACAGAAGATTCATGTGAAAAAAATGCCTGAGAGATCTACTTAACAAGTTAGTCAAGGAAGGCAAACTATTTCAGTATTAAATAAAATTTGTACAAAATTAACATCAGATAATTTTAAATAAATTTGGGAATACTAGCATTAAATGTATTTTACTTTAGTTACATCAGTATTTTCTTAAAATACTTGGGCTTGGTGCGAATTAATACTAGACTGAAAGGGGAAGAGCTAGCAGCTTAGGAGAGGTAATACTTCTCTGACTTGAAGCAATGTCAATCCATGATATGCTATTGGTATCAAATATTTTGTTAAAAGCTGCAATAAACGGGCATTCTGATTTTTCTTTGTTGATAGAAGGATGGCACTAAGAGACTTTTATTCACTGATCTAAATGTATTCATTGTATCTTTCAACAGTGTAGTTTTAAAATAAAACATGGTGAGAAGGACAGATTGTTGTAGAGAGAGAAATGAAGAAATAAAGACTCAAAACCATGCAATATTTTGTTACTTTTATTTTATTAATATCAACACTTTTCATATAATAATAGTAATGATAATGCTGATATTCACTGACATATTTACAAAATGCAATAACGAATATGAGAAACGATTTATTTCAAGAAACAAATATAAGAAGAGAGGAAAGACAAGTGCACATACATACAAGAAGAAAGTGTCAAGACACTTGCAAAAATGAGAAAGACAGAGAGTGGGGTAAAAATGATAAAATGGTCAAGTGAAATAGACAAATGTTTGCATAAAAAAATTACTCAGGAGCAACCAGAATGGGTAAGGACAAACTTTTCACTAGCTAGATATTTTTAAATTAAAAATGCCTTTTAAAAAAGTCAGTCAAAGGATATACCAGCCAAAGTAACATGTTAAAAATAATAAAGATGATGATAATAGTTTTAAAAAATGTATGGAATAATGAAAATATTTTAGCTGAGAACCTCAAACAATACAAGAAGAATGAAGAATGTATTGACTAAAAATTTTGTATTAAAAAATTACCAAGATGAAATATAAAATAACTATTTATATGTATTTTTTTTTCAGAAAGATATTTCAAACAAAAAAAATCCATACTTTGAATCAAATGAATCCAGATGCAAAATAGGAGAAAAGTAGCTGGGTAACAACAGGGTTGGAGAAAAATATTGGGAGAGTACAGTAAATGGACAACCGAAAGGGTGATTAGTTTATCAAGAACATGACAGAAATATTAATCACAGAGTCATTAAATTAATTAGATAATACCTGATTTTGGTAAAATTGGTATTAAAAGCTGCCAAATTGCTTTAGGGATTCAAAGCTTTTTGTAATGTACAAAAATGATCTAATTATGAAAAAAATCCTAAAAGTGTAGTGTTAAAAAAACAAACAAAAAAGGAAATATAAAATGTGTTGCTAAACAATAGGTTTCTGTTTGGTTTTGGGTACACCGCTCGCTCCACAGATGGGTTTGAAGCTTCCAGACAAAAATAAACAGTTTGTCAGTTTTGATCCTAATGTTTGAATTGAGATTTTCCCTTGATGACAGGCTAACATTACCCAATTGAAAGAGGAAACAGAAAGTCAAAGCCATAGATGGAAAAAGAAGTTTACTTACTGGTTTATATGCTGGATCATTTCAAAGTTCACTGATGCCTCTTTGTCTTCACGGATCCCTCAGTCAAGCAACAAGAGAAATGTATGATTGGTAACAATAACATCGCGTACAAATGAAAGTCTCTGGTTCTGGCTATTTCAGATTAAAAATAAAAACAGCTGATGCATGTCTGTCATGTTGATCAGTGTTCCTGGAAGGAAAAAAAAGGGTTTCAATTTTAAGGTCAAAATTAGCTGATTTCCCCAATCAATTCTGGCAACTCAACTGTGTGCTAAAATAAATAAGAAATCATTAAATAAATTTTGCTGTCTTCACAGTAAATAACATGCTTAACAAACATGTTATTTATAAATAGTATGCTTAACAACACCTGTGGCGATGAATGTGCACTTTTATGCCTTATAAAGAATCAGTGTCTAGCATGTTGGTTATCTAGTGGATACCAAGAATCAATCTTAAACCGCATTAGTTGGCTTAATAATGACCAAATGCATTTTAGCATATATAAGTGCATGGTCAATCCAACAGTCTGCACTTTGTAGAAACCATACATTGAAGATGACCCACATGTCAGTTTTGTGAATTATAACAATCCAGTAAGGTCCTTGGGTTCATCCATATTATTATGTGATAACCATTATGTTGGAATTGTGTACTCACAATGTGAAGCTGAAACTGGGCACATTCCAGAAAGCAGTTGACTATTGTTATGCATTTTATCTGTTCTATTCTTCCCCAAGCAACTTCAGGTCTTTCAGTCACTTCTAACTCTAAAATCCCCTAACAAGATGATTTTAACAGTCCTGGAAATAGATTGAAGGAGATATTGCAATA
This sequence comes from Ascarosepion bandense, assembly GCA_037127315.1. NCBI lineage: Eukaryota > Metazoa > Mollusca > Cephalopoda > Sepiida > Sepiidae > Ascarosepion > Ascarosepion bandense. The sequence goes on from JBBBDQ010001776.1 coordinate 2,871,071, forward strand.
CCTGATAGAATGAGGAATTTACAGCTTCAACCGAGAAAAGTGTAGATGCATAAGTACAGATTAACGTAATATATTGACTATCTGCAAGGTGTAACTGAAGTGTCATAAGCCTATCACCTATATTAGGTGGTAGCTTGCTCAAGCAAGAAACTAGGTTTGTTCATCATTGTCGTCCTGCAGCCTTGGCCGAGATAGAACTCACTACACCTCTTCAGTATTCCCTGTGTATTTGGAACCCTGGCACAGTTTCTAGCAAAATTCATAATATTGTCAAATAGCTGAATACTTGATGCTTCGACAGGGCTACCAAGGGTATTTTTATTGTGACATCAATACTAGATGGGTTGCCGCCAAGCCCCATCCTGTTATTTAATGCATAACTGGAGGGAAGTGACGGATTAATACCTTTCCCAAGGGTACTCAACTGGAATTCGAACTCGGCTCACCGATTTCTTTTTCTAAGCCGACATCCACTGCACCACATCCTGGTATTTACAAGCAGTCACCCATATAGGTACTGACCAGGCTCATGTTGCTTAACTTCACTGATCAAACAAGAACTGGTGTATTCAATGTGATATGCCGTATGCTAAGGTTTGTTCATACAAGAAAACCTACAGCAGCCTCTCTTCTATCCTCTGTTTTCCTACCAGAAGGACATGAAGCTACTATCATAGATGTAGTTCAACCTCTGGATAGTTAGAATATAGACCCCTTATATTAATGGGAGGATGTGCATTGTGATGCAGTGGATATTGACTCAGTATGACCAACTAATCATATAATTAAAATATTCTCTCATGAATCTCTTTGTGTCATATCTAGTTTCATGAGAGACAAACCTTATTTTTTTCATGCCATCTTGGCAACACCTCACCTAAATCATGGACCTACATGCAAGACTTTCCCACAATATCAAATCTCCAAAATGCTTAGAAACTCTTCTCCAAGATGCCTTATGTGAATTCAACCAAAATCAGGTAACTTGTAGATCAAGGTCCAAACCATTGATGTACACAAAAACTTTTCAAATCAATGTACAGGGCTCATCAAAAATCAATGACAAACAATTTTGGGTGATATTTGCATACTTTTATGCATTTCTCCAAGATGCTTCACTCAAACTCAACCAAAATCATGTCACTGGAAGATCAAAGTCTGATGCCTTGATATGCGAACAAAAATTTTAATTGACACATGGGGTGTGGCAAAAATCAATAGAAGATTTTGCTTTTTGTAATCATTTATTTCTCCAAAACTCAGCTGTATTCCAATAAAAATTGGGTTGTCTTTGTAATTTCTACCTTATCATATGCCTTAACAATTTCATGTTTTCTACAAGGTGCCAACCCCTGATATTGCAGGGACAATGTATCCACTTCTTCTGAGTCGCAATGTCATTGCATCACATTACAGACTCCCATAACAACTGCCCCTATTCTTCCAGTTGTAAATATGTCATTTCTGTTTATTGGCAAAATTGACCAAGCATGAATACCATTTTATAAATACAACAAAAACCAATACTTACTTCACATTTTTTTTAACTTACACATCACAGCAATCTCATACTAGAGATTTTTGAATTAACATTTGACTTTACCATTTCAACATAACCACTAAAAACCCTGTGCAGCACCAGGCTATACAACTTCTTCTTTATGTGCCATGTCCTTTCAGGACATAGGCGATCATGGACTTCCACTTGGCTCTGTCTCTTGATGCTCTCAGTAATTTTTCTCTTGGTATCTCTTCCAAGCCCCGCTCTGTCAATCATTTGCTCAGACCTAGCAAGTACGACTCAAGCTGCTTTCCCCTGTCTCTGCTTCCATTTATCCAACCTCATGTTTTCCAGCCCTTTCTTCTTCATTATGTGTCCCAGGAACCTCATTTGTCTCTTCCTGATATTTATCAGTTTTCTTCTCATTTGCATCCTTTCCAACACCTCATTGTTGCACATGTGCTCTGTCCATGGTATCCTCAGCATCCTTCTGTAAAACCACATTTCTGCTGCTTCAAGCCTCTCCTTCATCTTTGAAGAGATTATCCAGCATTCACTTCCATACAGAAGCACAGATATCACCTAGCAATCTAGCACTCTTTTCTTTGTTTCTAATGAGATTTTCCTGTCTGTATAGTACTCTGGCTAGCTTTTGAAATTTTTTTTTAAATTTTTTTTTTATAAGCGTTTCACCCCGAGCAAGGCATGTCACTGCCACTACTGTGCAGGGGGCTACGTAGAGTGGAGAAAGGCTGATTAAATATAGGAAATGACAGAGGGTGGGTGATAGGCTGGTAAGGATATCGAGAATGAGGGTTGGGTAGATGAGAGTGTTGTGAGAATAGTTGGGAGTTAGTGTGATAGGAGGTGTCTATTGACCCTACATTTAAACACCTGGAGATTGTAACTGTCGGGAAAGCAGACTTGTGGAAGGGAGTTCCACAGGCGGGAAGCGCAAGAAAAGAAGCTGTTGGAGTAGAATTTACGGTTACATCTTATTTGTTTAACTGTAAAAGGGTGGGACCTCGTTGCTAATCTAGTATCTCGTGTAAATTCGTGCTTAGGCGGCACCAGTGATCTGAGCTCATCGGAGCAGAAGCCATGAAAGTACTTGTAGAAGAGGCACAGGGAAGCCACATCACGCCGGTGTGAGAGCGGCTGCAGCCGGTCTGCCAAGTCAGTATCAACCACGTTACAGATCCTCCTTTGTATTTTGTCAAGAAGCCCAAGGAGAGCAGCAGGGGCACCCGACCAGATATGGCAGCAATATTCAATACACGGGCGGATGGTAGATTTGTATATGTGCAGAATAGATTCAGGTGGGGCCCTGCACAGGGAGCCCACTTTCATAGCAGCAGATTTGGCAATGGATTCAATATAGTCATTCCATTTGAGGTCCGCCGAGAGTGTAAGGCCAAGGAGGCGTAGTATTTTACTCTCTGGGAGACTAGCCTGTCCCATGCTAATGGGAGGTAGATGCGATTGTCTATGGTGATTAGTTGATAACAGCTTTGTTTTGGAGGCATTGAAATTTACCAACCATTTCCTACCCCAGGTCACTACGGATTGGAGGTCCCTTTCAAGTACGGCAGCGAGGTTCACTTTGTCGTCCAGTCCTGGTTTCTGATCGATGCGGGAGTAGATTGTTGTGTCGTCGGCATACATGCCAACTTGGGATCTAATGGTGTCGGGGAGATCATTAATGTAGATCAGAAAGAGCGTGGGGCCTAGGATAGAACCTTGAGGGATGCCCGCGTTCGTCTGGTAGTTTTGGGAGGCATGTCCATTTAATACCACCTTCAATGTGCGGTTAGAGAGGAAAGACTGGATGAGGTCAAACAGATGTCCAGTTATCCCATAGCTCCGCAGTTTGCACAAGAGGCCAGCATGCCAGACCCTGTCGAATGCTTTGGAGATATCCAAGGCAACGGTTCGGGCTTCACCATTCTTGTCAAGTGCCTGGTATATGGTCGTTAGCATATCAGCAGTAGACCTGGTGAAGCGAAACCCATACTGTTTGTCAGAGAGAAGCCCGTTGGCCATAAGATGCTGAGTCACCTCGGCGTTGATAATGGCTTCGAAAACTTTGCCAAAGATTGGGAGGAGACTAATAGGACGGTAATTGGCGGGGTCTGAGGGTTCGCCAGAATTCTTAAATATAGGTACTACGCAGGAGGACTTCCAACAGGCAGGAAAGCAGGAAGCAGATAGGCAGAGGTTATAGAGTTTAGAGAGGACAGAGGAGAGTTCTGGGGCACATTTCTTCAGTACTATGACTGGGATTCCGTCACCGCCGCTCGCTTTGTGTGGGTCAAGTTGCGCAATTATCTTGGCGACCAGCGAGGGTGTAATGTGGACGTTATTTAGTTGAGCCTTAGTTCTGGGTGGGAAGTCTGGTGTAGGTATTCCTAACGAGTCCAGTGTCGAATTGGTTGAGAATCTACGGGCAAAGCATTCAGCCTTGTCGGCTGGGGAGGTGAGAACTTCAAATTCATTGATTAGTGGGGGTATTGAAGTCTTGTTCCTGCTGAGCACGCTTTTGCAGAGACGCCAGTAATCTTTGGAGCCAAACTTAGAGGATGCTATGCGTTGCCTAATTCTGGTAGCAAACGCCCTCTTGGCTTCGTTCAGAACTTTTTTACACTTGTTCCGTGCTGAGGTGAAAAGGCGCCTGTTTTGGTTTGACGAGCAGCTTCGATAGAGCCGGAAGAAATGGTTCCGGTGGGCAATAGCGGCCGTGCAAGCGGGTGAGAACCAGGGGGACGAATTTGGTTTTAGTTGGAATTTTCTGGCAGGGATAAAAGCATCGATGCCAGCCTTAACCCAAGAGGAGACTTCGGAGGCACAGTCTTCGACAGGAAGATCAAAGACGTTGTTCCAGGAGACGTCGCAGAGGAAGTCCCTGAACGAGTCCCAGTCGGCTCTTTGGTAGCAGTATGATATTCTGCTGGTCTGGTTTTCTTGGGTAGAGTTAGTGTGGATTGATATGTTTACGGAGACTACGGCGTGGTCAGAGTTGCCTGGTAGTGCAGGAGTCTGGGATGGAGGTAAAACAAAGGTCGAGTAAAGAGTCCCTTCTGTTAGGGTTTTTAGAGAAACGCGTTAGAGCTTGGGCTATTGAGAAGTGCATGGTGCGGATCCCAGCAAGGTCAGTGGCTGAGTTTTCAAGCCACTTGGTGTGGTGGGCGTTAAAATCACCAAACACAAATATATGGGTGAGAAGAAATGGCCCTGTCGATGTTAGTAGAGATGCAATCAAGTAACGTACAGTCAGAGGAGGAGGGGGAGCGGTAGAGAAAGAAGAGATAGCTAACCGAGCTTAGAAGTGAGAGACGGAAGCACATGAAGGAATGATCAAGGGATTCAAGAGATGTGACCCTGGCTAGGGGGAGTTGTTCGCTGACATATACACCAAGCCCATGCATATGGACATTGGAGTCCTTCCTGAAGAGAGGAAGGTAACCAGGAACGAACAGCTCTGAAGAGGGGATAGAAGGTTCAAGGTTAGTCTCACATATAGCTAAAATATCTGGTGAGTTAGTTAGAAGGAAAGACTCTACACTATTAAAGTTACTGCGAATACCTCGTATATTTGTGAAGGTAACGCAGATAGGTTTGGGCGATTTACGACTAGCTGGTTTAGGCTTGCTATTTTGTTTGTTTAATTTCATACTGGTTATAGTTGTGGATAGAGAGAGGTCTAGAGTAGGGTCAGATGGTCGTTAATTGCAGCAGGTGAAGGATGGTGAATGGCGCCGCCTGCAGCATAATGTGGCCTCGGGGTTGCCCATCGGAAATTCATGCAGGGACGCCCGTCCATGCGCGAAATGGCACTACAGGAACCCCGATATTATTCAACTGTTGATCAGAGCAGCCTCTCGAGACGCTACGCAAGAGTTCGGGCTCCTAACTACCAGTCGGAAGCATCAACCAGGAAACTGCCAACCCGGTACCCTCAGAATGAAGAGACATTGCCACCATACTCACCAACTACAAAAAGCTTCCAGCCGAACCGACAAAGACCGAAAAAGAGAGAGATGAACCGGAAACCCCTTCCTAAACAAGAAACAAGGCGATCACCTCTACTCCTGTCCAAAAGAAGGGGGTGGAGTGTGAGACCGGGCGATAGAAGGTACTATCTACTCCAATTAAAAAAAAAAGAAAAAAAGAATAAATGTGTGACTGAAGTTAATTAAGTTTTAACTTAGTATAAGTCAAACCTAAATTTGATAATTAAGAACAATTTACACAAAAATTAGGCAGAAAAGATAAGAACCGAAATAAAATAAAATAAAAAATACAAATAAAAATACAAATCAAAATAAATAAATAAATAATTCAAAAAATAAGATCACACTGGCTAAACTCACCAAGTTGCAGGCTGGCTGACAGAAAAAAGTTAAGAAAATTTCAAAAATTATCTTCATTTTGTTTCTTCTATACAGTTCTGGAGAGATTAAGTTACCTTAAGTAAGCAGTAACAGACAGTAGTGTGATGGAGGGGGGGAATCACCTCCAAGCCATGTGTCCAGTTTGTCCATACCAATATGTTTTTGGATCTGTGTCGCATTTTCCATCCTCTGTCAAAACACTTCCCAGATATTTGGATTTTATTTTCATTTGTTTTATTTTAGATTCTCCAACTTACAGTTGGCATATTGGTCTCTTCATTTTGCTGATGACCATGCATTCAGTTTTCTTGAGGTTTATGCTCAATCCTTTCTTTTGCTAACTTCTGTAGAAGGTCCTGCATTTTTCTTTTCATGTCTGCTATCAGCACCGTGTCATAGTAAACATATAAAGGCAGCAGAAATCCTAGCATTGCTTCTCTTTTACTTTTTTATAAATATGAATGAACATTTTGCAAAATTTATGTACAATTTTTCTACCCTATCCATTACTATATTATCTAAATTTCTTTTTGATGGTGATAAGGCCTTTGTTGACAATTATTAGTTAAGTATCAACCAACTGCTTGTATAAATATTCATAGCAGACTTTTAATGTTGACTACAAATGAACTTCCACTTTTTGCTTCAAGCTGACTCATATGTGAATAAGCTGCAACTGTAATCAATTGGTCTCAATCTTCAGCATCTTCATATTGGATGAACTAAAGGTTGGATCCTACATGGATATATTTAACTTTTTTTTTTACAGTGACGTTCTGCCAAGAGCCGAAACATTTTTTTTTGTGTGTGTAGAAAGGTTGCTTTTTCTAAGTATGGCATTTCATGTGTGACATCAAAAGGTCATATGTTTCACCATTTCTTCCTCTTACAGAAAAAAAATTCAACAATTATGTCAATTCTGATCAACCATACTTAGCTTGTGAACATATCTGTCTCCCATCAGTCACTTATTGTCAGAAAAATATGACCTACATCATTAAGAAATACTTTTATTCCAAATTTCATGCTATAAGCAAGTAGTACTTGTTTAAAATCAGATTAATTTAAGTTTAAATTTGCTAATTTTCCAAAGATAACATGTAACAGATGTATATTTTATTTTTGCAAGATTTTTAAAACCAAGTATTAACTTTTGTTTACAAATCTGTTAATCTGTCAAAAATGGATGAAAAAAAAAATTATTTGGAAAACTTTTAAAAAGTTGAAACTGCAATCAATATAATTTCTATTTGAAATATTTCAGACTATTTTGCACACCGAAAACAGTAAATTTAATCATTTAGTTTTCAATTAAAGTAGGTAATTCCACTCATTTCTGATACCTAAGTTTTAAGCTGGATTTTTGAAAATAAAAAGTTTTTCTTGAAGTTTTCATTTTAGCTTTAATTGAAAGCTAAATGACTGAATTTACTATTTCCAGTAAGCAAAATATTCTAGCATATTTTAAATAGAAATTATAATCATTGGAATCTCAACTTTTTCGAGTTTTCAAAATTCATCATTTTTCGTGTCCATTTTGACCACATGACAAGTTTGTAAACAAAAGTTAATTCTCGGGTCTAAAAATCTTGCAAAAATAAAATATACATCTATAACACATAATGTTTGGAAAATTAGCAAATAATACACAAGTAATACTTTATTATAGTATGGAATTTAGAATAAAAGTATTTCTTAATCATAGAGTGGTGATGATATTGATGTGTTAAGTGAATGATGACAGCCAAGTATGATTGGCTAAAATTGGCATATTTATTCAAATTTTTTTCTGTAAGGGGAAGAAACCATAAAACAAGTGACTTTTTAATGTAACACAGAAAATACCATCCTATACACAAAAAAAATAATTTAAAAATCTTTTGGCTCAGAGTGATAGCACCTGTTATGGTCCCAGCTATGGGTAAATAGCTTCAAAACACTATGAAGGTATAAAAATAAACTTTTATAGAAAAAATATATATATTTGAAGGAAAAATATTATTACCATTTCTACAAAAACAAAAAAAAACTTTTTCATCAAAAGCTGATTAAATCAACCTTCTCACTATAAGCAAACATTAAAAAAAATACCTTAAAACCCAACTTTTTTGGCATTAAATAATAATAATTAATAAAATAAAAATATAATTAAAAACAAAAAACAAAAACAATTCTTGTAAAAATTAATTATTCATAAAAAATTACTTTCTGTATACTATAATGTTCTTATATATATAATGTATCTAGGCAGCAGATAATTTTCTAAACATATACTGTTAAATATAAGAGACAATGAATGTAATATTACGCAAGTTACTTTTTTGTCAGTGAAAGACATTAATTTGGAAATTATTGCAAAAATCAAATAATGATCCAATTTTGATAAACATTTCAGGAGTTATTCATAATTGACTGAAATCATTTTTAATTAAATTCAGGAGTCATTGGGGAATGCTAATCATCTGTCTTTTTTTTTTCTAAATTAGCCCATTTTTAGAAAATCTACTCTGAATTGTGAAAACAAAAATGCAATAAAACTATGCCATTTTTTTATTTAGTTAAACTTTTAATTGGTTTTTAAGAACAATATATATTAAGAATATCATAGTCTGAAAAGAAAAACATTTTCAATGAATTTTTACAAGAATTGTTTTCATTTTTATTATTTTTCATTATAAAGTTTCAAAAATCTTTAAAAATTTCCTCCTTCATCATTAACGTTGGGTTGTTAAATTTATGTATGATGACAATATTTACTAATAGAAAATTGAAAAGCTTAATATAAATAATTTAGCCAATAGATTTTTAAAATAACTAAAGCATTTTAATTGTGTGAATGCTGATTAATCATATTTTATTTGTATGCGTGGCCTTACTTGATATTTATTATTAAAAGGTCACGTGATTCAAGGGTTGTCCACCTTACAGAAAAAAAAAACTTACCTAAAATGAACATTTGTAATCAGTGCCAATTCTTTTCATCATATCACTCCGAGCAAGGGGGCTACATAATTTCCAATCTTTTCACTCTTATGTAGCCGGAAACCACATCCTAAACAGGGAACAAGGGATAAGCTTCTTCACCTGTTCAATAGAAGTGAGTGGAGTGTGAACCGGGCGATCATTTCCATGTGTTTCTGAATTCCCCCTCAACAGTCTTCCCAAATCCTGCTTTCAAAATTTAAAGTAATTTACTCCCTAGTTTCATTATCTTTTACATTAATTCTGAATGTAGGTACCTTACAGAAATTGAAAAAGCTTTCCTTTTTCTATTTTTTATAACCCATGTTTGGTTTGTTTTTGTTGTACATTTCAATAGCCTTTTTGCTCATCCTATCATTAAAATTACAAATTTTTTATTGTTAAATTCCTACTTAGCATGGCTTTTCATCTGTTATTTCAATTTCTTTCATTCTTATCAAATTGTAAAATTATATTATTTTAATTTATTCAGAAAGCATACTCAAACATATGCCTATAAAACCGAACTAACTAAAATTCTAAAATTGAATCATTCGTTACCTCAGATTACTCTGATAAAAAGTCTACTGTGATTAAGAAATGCTTTTATAGTAGATTTCAAACAGTAAGCAAGAAATACCTGTTTCAAATCAGATTAAGGTAAATTTAAACTTGCTAATATTAATAAAATATTTCAGTGAGGTATATTTACTTTTTCAAGATTTTTTTTTTAAACCAAGAATTGGTTACGTTTGCAAAATGTCTCGATCGATGAAAAATGACTGTCACCAGAGTATTTTGCTTACTGGAATTAGTAAATTTAATCTCTTGGCTTTCAATTAAAGCTAAAATTAAAACTTCAAGGAAACTCTTTTTTAAATTTAGGTATCAAAAATGAGAGGAGGTACCTATCTTTTCCAGTACTGAAGAATGAAAGACAATTTCTTTCCTTTATTTTGGCTTTGGAGAAAAGTATCAGAACCAATGGGGGGAGGAAAAAAAACAAAAAATGGTTAGGGAAAGAAAGCCTGACATATTTGTGGGGTGTTGATGAGGTCGCAAAACAGGAAAAAAAATGACAGAAATTTTAAAAAAAAGCTTAATTCTACTATTATTTATCAAAAGTGATATTGTTAATCAAGAATTAAAATTTAAAGATTTTGTGGTGAGTACAACATAAAAATAACTATCTTTGTCTCAGTTTGTGCAAATTTGCGATCCAGTGTGAAATCAATTTTTAGACCAATAGGAGAAAACTATTGCCTCCATGCTGACAAATTTCATGAGCCACTGTGAAAATGTTTATAAACCAATGAGAAGAGAGCAATTTACAGAAAACAACAAATTGAACTTTCAATGAACCATGTCATATGTCTTCTCACACCAAAATAAGTTTGCCTGATCGACTTGGCTACACATTTCAGCAAGTCAGTCTAAGAAAGAAAGAAAGAAGCAGAGAGTGTTCAACACAGTTACAATGGAACAAGAAATATTTCAAACTGCTGAGTGGATACAATTCTCCGAGTGACACATATTTGCACTCCCTCACCTTCTCGCATGCTGTTTTCTTTGTCTCTCCTTCTTCCTCTTCGCCTAATAGCCATCAACATAAAAGAAAGAGTGTAACAAGACATTGCTACTACTACGTTGATATACACAGTGAAACATGGACTTACCTTTTTATGCACGAATTACATTTCACTAAAACAAATGAACTCTTAACTCCTTACTACATTTTCTCTTAGAACATTTCATACATAAATTTGATGTCATGCTGTTTGATAAATAAATAACTCTCAACTGTCTGATCTGGAGTAAATTGTGGGGCATTCTGTCATGTTTGGCCCAAGAATAGAATAAAACTATTACTTAATCATGGAGGGTTAAAATTAATGACATGTGATGACAGACAGATGGTGAGATAAGCTAAGTTTGATGACCAGAATTAACATAATTGTCCAAATTTTTCCTGTAAGGTGAAGAAACTGTGAAACACATGACAATTTAATGTAACATAGAAATTACCATACAAAAAACAAACTTAAAATACATACAAAAAATATGAAAAATTTCTTTTAGCTACTCCTACTTTTTTAATCCGTTTTTTACCTGTTATTGAAAAATTTTAAGAATTACAGTATGTCTTATTACATCATTTAAATGCATAGTTAATCATCTAGAGAGCCGGGTAGTCGTAAATCTAATGCAGGTATGTGGATTAGAAGAACCTTCTTCAAACCGACATTTGAATTCATACACAACATTAGTTCTATTAGCCCCGGCAGCAGCTAGAGAAGGGTTGCTGCTCATTACCAGGTTAGAGGTTTAGAATTTACAATAGTATATAATAAGTTTTAAGGTTTTGTTAGAATCAACTGGGAACACATTATAGTGTATAATAGACTTAAGGGCTGTCTCATCCATCCTGTATTGTCTGTGCATTTGTTCTCTGTAAAAGAGGTTAACTGAGGATAATTTTCTGGGTGTGTCACATGTTAGGTCTGAGGTATCAGTCAATTTCATTGTCAACTAGATAGTTAGGAAAACCATTATTGATAAGAGTTTGTTTGATGTTTGTCAATTGCTTATAAAATATTTTATTGTTAGAAGAGATGAGTTTAGCTCTAGTAACTAGGTTGGAAATAATTGATTGTTTATATTTAATGGGGCATTATAATGAATGAACGATGACATTCGAAAGTGCTCGGTTAACCTATGGACAGTGTTTGTATGAATATGATTTGGAAGTAAAAGTCCTCATTAAAAAATATGAGAAAATACAAAGGAGAATTTTCAAGACTAATGTGTCTATTGTTTAATACATGTTTAAAAGAAAGGATACTGCCAAAATAAATATACTTCATATATATATATATATATATATATATATATATATATATATATATATATAATGTTTGTGCATGTGTTTGCCGCTAAGATTGTTTTTTTCAGTAGTTTTACTGATAGAAGGTATTTTGACAAGCAGGTTTTTATCATAAAGTGTTCAATATTGGAGTGGAATTAATGTTAGTCACTTTAACTGAGCAGTTTCATGAGAACACCATTATGATGCCCTCACTTATCAGGGCTGGGTTTCTTGCAAGAAAATCAGCCCCGATATATGAAAACTTCTTTCTCTCTCTCGACTTCAACTAACCCAAGATGGCGGGCCACTACGAAAATATTCTGGGAAAATTACAGAACGGAATCCTACTTCAGTATTTCTGCTCAACTTTATCAGTCTGTCTTACCTTCTTGGTATGTTGATTTGCGATTTTTATTTTATTTTAATTTTTGTCTTTAATTTGCCTGAATTTTTTAACAGGGGTAGTATTTTGCTATTGTAAATGGTTTTTATGTTTAAATCTCGTTTCAACTTATACTAAGTTAAAACTTAAATTTTTATTATTGTGACACGATAACTAGACATATATGTATTTTATTATAATAGATTAAAATAGAAAATAGATTAGAATAGAAAATAGTTTAAAAACATATTTAACAAAAGTGAAAAAGAAGAGGAAAAAAATAAATAAACGCTTTTTCTTTTATGAGGAAAATTGTCCTCCGGTAAATATTTGACTCAGTGATAAAGGTCAGCGGGTAGGTTTTCGATGACCCGGTCAAAGGCTGTCCTTTACTGTATCTTGACCACACATTAAGCCTTTTCCGGCGGAAGCCTTATTAAGATAAAAAAAAAAAGATAACTGAAATTTCAGACTTACAGTCGCCACTTAACTCGTCTTCACTTTCTCTTCTTAACTTACTCGGAAAAAACACCTGAATTTATCTAAAATTGACCGGAAACCGGGAAATCCGGAAATGCTCTAGACCACCGGTGACAAACACCGGCGACTGTAAGTCTGAAATTTCAGTTATCTTTTTTTTTTTATCTTAATAAGGCTTCCGCCGGAAAAGGCTTAATGTGTGGTCAAGATACAGTAAAGGACAGCCTTTGACCGGGTCATCGAAAACCTACCCGCTGACCTTTATCACTGAGTCAAATATTTACCGGAGGACAATTTTCCTCATAAAAGAAAAAGCGTTTATTTATTTTTTTCCTCTTCTTTTTCACTTTTGTTAAATATGTTTTTAAACTATTTTCTATTCTAATCTATTTTCTATTTTAATCTATTATAATAAAATACATATATGTCTAGTTATCGTGTCACAATAATAAAAATTTAAGTTTTAACTTAGTATAAGTTGAAACGAGATTTAAACATAAAAACCATTTACAATAGCAAAATACTACCCCTGTTAAAAAATTCAGGCAAATTAAAGACAAAAATTAAAATAAAATAAAAATCGCAAATCAACATACCAAGAAGGTAAGACAGACTGATAAAGTTGAGCAGAAATACTGAAGTAGGATTCCGTTCTGTAATTTTCCCAGAATATTTTCGTAGTGGCCCGCCATCTTGGGTTAGTTGAAGTCGAGAGAGAAGAAAGAAGTTTTCATATATCGGGGCTGATTTTCTTGCAAGAAACCCAGCCCTGATAAGTGAGGGCATCATAATGGTGTTCTCATGAAACTGCTCAGTTAAAGTGACTAACATTAATTCCACTCCAATATTGAACACTTTATGATAAAAACCTGCTTGTCAAAATACCTTCTATCAGTAAAACTACTGAAAAAAACAATCTTAGCGGCAAACACATGCACAAACATTATATATATATATATATATATATATATATATATATATATATGAAGTATATTTATTTTGGCAGTATCCTTTCTTTTAAACATGTATTAAACAATAGACACATTAGTCTTGAAAATTCTCCTTTGTATTTTCTCATATTTTTTAATGAGGACTTTTACTTCCAAATCATATTCATACAAACACTGTCCATAGGTTAACCGAGCACTTTCGAATGTCATCGTTCATTCATTATAATGCCCCATTAAATATAAACAATCAATTATTTCCAACCTAGTTACTAGAGCTAAACTCATCTCTTCTAACAATAAAATATTTTATAAGCAATTGACAAACATCAAACAAACTCTTATCAATAATGGTTTTCCTAACTATCTAGTTGACAATGAAATTGACTGATACCTCAGACCTAACATGTGACACACCCAGAAAATTATCCTCAGTTAACCTCTTTTACAGAGAACAAATGCACAGACAATACAGGATGGATGAGACAGCCCTTAAGTCTATTATACACTATAATGTGTTCCCAGTTGATTCTAACAAAACCTTAAAACTTATTATATACTATTGTAAATTCTAAACCTCTAACCTGGTAATGAGCAGCAACCCTTCTCTAGCTGCTGCCGGGGCTAATAGAACTAATGTTGTGTATGAATTCAAATGTCGGTTTGAAGAAGGTTCTTCTAATCCACATACCTGCATTAGATTTACGACTACCCGGCTCTCTAGATGATTAACTATGCATTTAAATGATGTAATAAGACATACTGTAATTCTTAAAATTTTTCAATAACAGGTAAAAAACGGATTAAAAAAGTAGGAGTAGCTAAAAGAAATTTTTCATATTTTTTGTATGTATTTTAAGTTTGTTTTTTGTATGGTAATTTCTATGTTACATTAAATTGTCATGTGTTTCACAGTTTCTTCACCTTACAGGAAAAATTTGGACAATTATGTTAATTCTGGTCATCAAACTTAGCTTATCTCACCATCTGTCTGTCATCACATGTCATTAATTTTAACCCTCCATGATTAAGTAATAGTTTTATTCTATTCTTGGGCCAAACATGACAGAATGCCCCACAATTTACTCCAGATCAGACAGTTGAGAGTTATTTATTTATCAAACAGCATGACATCAAATTTATGTATGAAATGTTCTAAGAGAAAATGTAGTAAGGAGTTAAGAGTTCATTTGTTTTAGTGAAATGTAATTCGTGCATAAAAAGGTAAGTCCATGTTTCACTGTGTATATCAACGTAGTAGTAGCAATGTCTTGTTACACTCTTTCTTTTATGTTGATGGCTATTAGGCGAAGAGGAAGAAGGAGAGACAAAGAAAACAGCATGCGAGAAGGTGAGGGAGTGCAAATGTGTGTCACTCGGAGAATTGTATCCACTCAGCAGTTTGAAATATTTCTTGTTCCATTGTAACTGTGTTGAACACTCTCTGCTTCTTTCTTTCTTTCTTAGACTGACTTGCTGAAATGTGTAGCCAAGTCGATCAGGCAAACTTATTTTGGTGTGAGAAGACATATGACATGGTTCATTGAAAGTTCAATTTGTTGTTTTCTGTAAATTGCTCTCTTCTCATTGGTTTATAAACATTTTCACAGTGGCTCATGAAATTTGTCAGCATGGAGGCAATAGTTTTCTCCTATTGGTCTAAAAATTGATTTCACACTGGATCGCAAATTTGCACAAACTGAGACAAAGATAGTTATTTTTATGTTGTACTCACCACAAAATCTTTAAATTTTAATTCTTGATTAACAATATCACTTTTGATAAATAATAGTAGAATTAAGCTTTTTTTAAAATTTCTGTCATTTTTTTTCCTGTTTTGCGACCTCATCAACACCCCACAAATATGTCAGGCTTTCTTTCCCTAACCATTTTTTGTTTTTTTTTCCTCCCCCCATTGGTTCTGATACTTTTCTCCAAAGCCAAAATAAAGGAAAGAAATTGTCTTTCATTCTTCAGTACTGGAAAAGATAGGTACCTCCTCTCATTTTTGATACCTAAATTTAAAAAAGAGTTTCCTTGAAGTTTTAATTTTAGCTTTAATTGAAAGCCAAGAGATTAAATTTACTAATTCCAGTAAGCAAAATACTCTGGTGACAGTCATTTTTCATCGATCGAGACATTTTGCAAACGTAACCAATTCTTGGTTTAAAAAAAAAAATCTTGAAAAAGTAAATATACCTCACTGAAATATTTTATTAATATTAGCAAGTTTAAATTTACCTTAATCTGATTTGAAACAGGTATTTCTTGCTTACTGTTTGAAATCTACTATAAAAGCATTTCTTAATCACAGTAGACTTTTTATCAGAGTAATCTGAGGTAACGAATGATTCAATTTTAGAATTTTAGTTAGTTCGGTTTTATAGGCATATGTTTGAGTATGCTTTCTGAATAAATTAAAATAATATAATTTTACAATTTGATAAGAATGAAAGAAATTGAAATAACAGATGAAAAGCCATGCTAAGTAGGAATTTAACAATAAAAAATTTGTAATTTTAATGATAGGATGAGCAAAAAGGCTATTGAAATGTACAACAAAAACAAACCAAACATGGGTTATAAAAAATAGAAAAAGGAAAGCTTTTTCAATTTCTGTAAGGTACCTACATTCAGAATTAATGTAAAAGATAATGAAACTAGGGAGTAAATTACTTTAAATTTTGAAAGCAGGATTTGGGAAGACTGTTGAGGGGGAATTCAGAAACACATGGAAATGATCGCCCGGTTCACACTCCACTCACTTCTATTGAACAGGTGAAGAAGCTTATCCCTTGTTCCCTGTTTAGGATGTGGTTTCCGGCTACATAAGAGTGAAAAGATTGGAAATTATGTAGCCCCCTTGCTCGGAGTGATATGATGAAAAGAATTGGCACTGATTACAAATGTTCATTTTAGGTAAGTTTTTTTTTTCTGTAAGGTGGACAACCCTTGAATCACGTGACCTTTTAATAATAAATATCAAGTAAGGCCACGCATACAAATAAAATATGATTAATCAGCATTCACACAATTAAAATGCTTTAGTTATTTTAAAAATCTATTGGCTAAATTATTTATATTAAGCTTTTCAATTTTCTATTAGTAAATATTGTCATCATACATAAATTTAACAACCCAACGTTAATGATGAAGGAGGAAATTTTTAAAGATTTTTGAAACTTTATAATGAAAAATAATAAAAATGAAAACAATTCTTGTAAAAATTCATTGAAAATGTTTTTCTTTTCAGACTATGATATTCTTAATATATATTGTTCTTAAAAACCAATTAAAAGTTTAACTAAATAAAAAAATGGCATAGTTTTATTGCATTTTTGTTTTCACAATTCAGAGTAGATTTTCTAAAAATGGGCTAATTTAGAAAAAAAAAAGACAGATGATTAGCATTCCCCAATGACTCCTGAATTTAATTAAAAATGATTTCAGTCAATTATGAATAACTCCTGAAATGTTTATCAAAATTGGATCATTATTTGATTTTTGCAATAATTTCCAAATTAATGTCTTTCACTGACAAAAAAGTAACTTGCGTAATATTACATTCATTGTCTCTTATATTTAACAGTATATGTTTAGAAAATTATCTGCTGCCTAGATACATTATATATATAAGAACATTATAGTATACAGAAAGTAATTTTTTATGAATAATTAATTTTTACAAGAATTGTTTTTGTTTTTTGTTTTTAATTATATTTTTATTTTATTAATTATTATTATTTAATGCCAAAAAAGTTGGGTTTTAAGGTATTTTTTTTAATGTTTGCTTATAGTGAGAAGGTTGATTTAATCAGCTTTTGATGAAAAAGTTTTTTTTTGTTTTTGTAGAAATGGTAATAATATTTTTCCTTCAAATATATATATTTTTTCTATAAAAGTTTATTTTTATACCTTCATAGTGTTTTGAAGCTATTTACCCATAGCTGGGACCATAACAGGTGCTATCACTCTGAGCCAAAAGATTTTTAAATTATTTTTTTTGTGTATAGGATGGTATTTTCTGTGTTACATTAAAAAGTCACTTGTTTTATGGTTTCTTCCCCTTACAGAAAAAAATTTGAATAAATATGCCAATTTTAGCCAATCATACTTGGCTGTCATCATTCACTTAACACATCAATATCATCACCACTCTATGATTAAGAAATACTTTTATTCTAAATTCCATACTATAATAAAGTATTACTTGTGTATTATTTGCTAATTTTCCAAACATTATGTGTTATAGATGTATATTTTATTTTTGCAAGATTTTTAGACCCGAGAATTAACTTTTGTTTACAAACTTGTCATGTGGTCAAAATGGACACGAAAAATGATGAATTTTGAAAACTCGAAAAAGTTGAGATTCCAATGATTATAATTTCTATTTAAAATATGCTAGAATATTTTGCTTACTGGAAATAGTAAATTCAGTCATTTAGCTTTCAATTAAAGCTAAAATGAAAACTTCAAGAAAAACTTTTTATTTTCAAAAATCCAGCTTAAAACTTAGGTATCAGAAATGAGTGGAATTACCTACTTTAATTGAAAACTAAATGATTAAATTTACTGTTTTCGGTGTGCAAAATAGTCTGAAATATTTCAAATAGAAATTATATTGATTGCAGTTTCAACTTTTTAAAAGTTTTCCAAATAATTTTTTTTTCATCCATTTTTGACAGATTAACAGATTTGTAAACAAAAGTTAATACTTGGTTTTAAAAATCTTGCAAAAATAAAATATACATCTGTTACATGTTATCTTTGGAAAATTAGCAAATTTAAACTTAAATTAATCTGATTTTAAACAAGTACTACTTGCTTATAGCATGAAATTTGGAATAAAAGTATTTCTTAATGATGTAGGTCATATTTTTCTGACAATAAGTGACTGATGGGAGACAGATATGTTCACAAGCTAAGTATGGTTGATCAGAATTGACATAATTGTTGAATTTTTTTTCTGTAAGAGGAAGAAATGGTGAAACATATGACCTTTTGATGTCACACATGAAATGCCATACTTAGAAAAAGCAACCTTTCTACACACACAAAAAAAAATGTTTCGGCTCTTGGCAGAACGTCACTGTAAAAAAAAAGTTAAATATATCCATGTAGGATCCAACCTTTAGTTCATCCAATATGAAGATGCTGAAGATTGAGACCAATTGATTACAGTTGCAGCTTATTCACATATGAGTCAGCTTGAAGCAAAAAGTGGAAGTTCATTTGTAGTCAACATTAAAAGTCTGCTATGAATATTTATACAAGCAGTTGGTTGATACTTAACTAATAATTGTCAACAAAGGCCTTATCACCATCAAAAAGAAATTTAGATAATATAGTAATGGATAGGGTAGAAAAATTGTACATAAATTTTGCAAAATGTTCATTCATATTTATAAAAAAGTAAAAGAGAAGCAATGCTAGGATTTCTGCTGCCTTTATATGTTTACTATGACACGGTGCTGATAGCAGACATGAAAAAGAAAAATGCAGGACCTTCTACAGAAGTTAGCAAAAGAAAGGATTGAGCATAAACCTCAAGAAAACTGAATGCATGGTCATCAGCAAAATGAAGAGACCAATATGCCAACTGTAAGTTGGAGAATCTAAAATAAAACAAATGAAAATAAAATCCAAATATCTGGGAAGTGTTTTGACAGAGGATGGAAAATGCGACACAGATCCAAAAACATATTGGTATGGACAAACTGGACACATGGCTTGGAGGTGATTCCCCCCCCCCTCCATCACACTACTGTCTGTTACTGCTTACTTAAGGTAACTTAATCTCTCCAGAACTGTATAGAAGAAACAAAATGAAGATAATTTTTGAAATTTTCTTAACTTTTTTCTGTCAGCCAGCCTGCAACTTGGTGAGTTTAGCCAGTGTGATCTTATTTTTTGAATTATTTATTTATTTATTTTGATTTGTATTTTTATTTGTATTTTTTATTTTATTTTATTTCGGTTCTTATCTTTTCTGCCTAATTTTTGTGTAAATTGTTCTTAATTATCAAATTTAGGTTTGACTTATACTAAGTTAAAACTTAATTAACTTCAGTCACACATTTATTCTTTTTTTCTTTTTTTTTTAATTGGAGTAGATAGTACCTTCTATCGCCCGGTCTCACACTCCACCCCCTTCTTTTGGACAGGAGTAGAGGTGATCGCCTTGTTTCTTGTTTAGGAAGGGGTTTCCGGTTCATCTCTCTCTTTTTCGGTCTTTGTCGGTTCGGCTGGAAGCTTTTTGTAGTTGGTGAGTATGGTGGCAATGTCTCTTCATTCTGAGGGTACCGGGTTGGCAGTTTCCTGGTTGATGCTTCCGACTGGTAGTTAGGAGCCCGAACTCTTGCGTAGCGTCTCGAGAGGCTGCTCTGATCAACAGTTGAATAATATCGGGGTTCCTGTAGTGCCATTTCGCGCATGGACGGGCGTCCCTGCATGAATTTCCGATGGGCAACCCCGAGGCCACATTATGCTGCAGGCGGCGCCATTCACCATCCTTCACCTGCTGCAATTAACGACCATCTGACCCTACTCTAGACCTCTCTCTATCCACAACTATAACCAGTATGAAATTAAACAAACAAAATAGCAAGCCTAAACCAGCTAGTCGTAAATCGCCCAAACCTATCTGCGTTACCTTCACAAATATACGAGGTATTCGCAGTAACTTTAATAGTGTAGAGTCTTTCCTTCTAACTAACTCACCAGATATTTTAGCTATATGTGAGACTAACCTTGAACCTTCTATCCCCTCTTCAGAGCTGTTCGTTCCTGGTTACCTTCCTCTCTTCAGGAAGGACTCCAATGTCCATATGCATGGGCTTGGTGTATATGTCAGCGAACAACTCCCCCTAGCCAGGGTCACATCTCTTGAATCCCTTGATCATTCCTTCATGTGCTTCCGTCTCTCACTTCTAAGCTCGGTTAGCTATCTCTTCTTTCTCTACCGCTCCCCCTCCTCCTCTGACTGTACGTTACTTGATTGCATCTCTACTAACATCGACAGGGCCATTTCTTCTCACCCATATATTTGTGTTTGGTGATTTTAACGCCCACCACACCAAGTGGCTTGAAAACTCAGCCACTGACCTTGCTGGGATCCGCACCATGCACTTCTCAATAGCCCAAGCTCTAACGCGTTTCTCTAAAAACCCTAACAGAAGGGACTCTTTACTCGACCTTTGTTTTACCTCCATCCCAGACTCCTGCACTACCAGGCAACTCTGACCACGCCGTAGTCTCCGTAAACATATCAATCCACACTAACTCTACCCAAGAAAACCAGACCAGCAGAATATCATACTGCTACCAAAGAGCCGACTGGGACTCGTTCAGGGACTTCCTCTGCGACGTCTCCTGGAACAACGTCTTTGATCTTCCTGTCGAAGACTGTGCCTCCGAAGTCTCCTCTTGGGTTAAGGCTGGCATCGATGCTTTTATCCCTGCCAGAAAATTCCAACTAAAACCAAATTCGTCCCCCTGGTTCTCACCCGCTTGCACGGCCGCTATTGCCCACCGGAACCATTTCTTCCGGCTCTATCGAAGCTGCTCGTCAAACCAAAACAGGCGCCTTTTCACCTCAGCACGGAACAAGTGTAAAAAAGTTCTGAACGAAGCCAAGAGGGCGTTTGCTACCAGAATTAGGCAACGCATAGCATCCTCTAAGTTTGGCTCCAAAGATTACTGGCGTCTCTGCAAAAGCGTGCTCAGCAGGAACAAGACTTCAATACCCCCACTAATCAATGAATTTGAAGTTCTCACCTCCCCAGCCGACAAGGCTGAATGCTTTGCCCGTAGATTCTCAACCAATTCGACACTGGACTCGTTAGGAATACCTACACCAGACTTCCCACCCAGAACTAAGGCTCAACTAAATAACGTCCACATTACACCCTCGCTGGTCGCCAAGATAATTGCGCAACTTGACCCACACAAAGCGAGCGGCGGTGACGGAATCCCAGTCATAGTACTGAAGAAATGTGCCCCAGAACTCTCCTCTGTCCTCTCTAAACTCTATAACCTCTGCCTATCTGCTTCCTGCTTTCCTGCCTGTTGGAAGTCCTCCTGCGTAGTACCTATATTTAAGAATTCTGGCGAACCCTCAGACCCCGCCAATTACCGTCCTATTAGTCTCCTCCCAATCTTTGGCAAAGTTTTCGAAGCCATTATCAACGCCGAGGTGACTCAGCATCTTATGGCCAACGGGCTTCTCTCTGACAAACAGTATGGGTTTCGCTTCACCAGGTCTACTGCTGATATGCTAACGACCATATACCAGGCACTTGACAAGAATGGTGAAGCCCGAACCGTTGCCTTGGATATCTCCAAAGCATTCGACAGGGTCTGGCATGCTGGCCTCTTGTGCAAACTGCGGAGCTATGGGATAACTGGACATCTGTTTGACCTCATCCAGTCTTTCCTCTCTAACCGCACATTGAAGGTGGTATTAAATGGACATGCCTCCCAAAACTACCAGACGAACGCGGGCATCCCTCAAGGTTCTATCCTAGGCCCCACGCTCTTTCTGATCTACATTAATGATCTCCCCGACACCATTAGATCCCAAGTTGGCATGTATGCCGACGACACAACAATCTACTCCCGCATCGATCAGAAACCAGGACTGGACGACAAAGTGAACCTCGCTGCCGTACTTGAAAGGGACCTCCAATCCGTAGTGACCTGGGGTAGGAAATGGTTGGTAAATTTCAATGCCTCCAAAACAAAGCTGTTATCAACTAATCACCATAGACAATCGCATCTACCTCCCATTAGCATGGGACAGGCTAGTCTCCCAGAGAGTAAAATACTACGCCTCCTTGGCCTTACACTCTCGGCGGACCTCAAATGGAATGACTATATTGAATCCATTGCCAAATCTGCTGCTATGAAAGTGGGCTCCCTGTGCAGGGCCCCACCTGAATCTATTCTGCACATATACAAATCTACCATCCGCCCGTGTATTGAATATTGCTGCCATATCTGGTCGGGTGCCCCTGCTGCTCTCCTTGGGCTTCTTGACAAAATACAAAGGAGGATCTGTAACGTGGTTGATACTGACTTGGCAGACCGGCTGCAGCCGCTCTCACACCGGCGTGATGTGGCTTCCCTGTGCCTCTTCTACAAGTACTTTCATGGCTTCTGCTCCGATGAGCTCAGATCACTGGTGCCGCCTAAGCACGAATTTACACGAGATACTAGATTAGCAACGAGGTCCCACCCTTTTACAGTTAAACAAATAAGATGTAACCGTAAATTCTACTCCAACAGCTTCTTTTCTTGCGCTTCCCGCCTGTGGAACTCCCTTCCACAAGTCTGCTTTCCCGACAGTTACAATCTCCAGGTGTTTAAATGTAGGGTCAATAGACACCTCCTATCACACTAACTCCCAACTATTCTCACAACACTCTCATCTACCCAACCCTCATTCTCGATATCCTTACCAGCCTATCACCCACCCTCTGTCATTTCCTATATTTAATCAGCCTTTCTCCACTCTACGTAGCCCCCTGCACAGTAGTGGCAGTGACATGCCTTGCTCGGGGTGAAACGCTTATAAAAAAAAATTAAAAAAAAATTTCAAAAGCTAGCCAGAGTACTATACAGACAGGAAAATCTCATTAGAAACAAAGAAAAGAGTGCTAGATTGCTAGGTGATATCTGTGCTTCTGTATGGAAGTGAATGCTGGATAATCTCTTCAAAGATGAAGGAGAGGCTTGAAGCAGCAGAAATGTGGTTTTACAGAAGGATGCTGAGGATACCATGGACAGAGCACATGTGCAACAATGAGGTGTTGGAAAGGATGCAAATGAGAAGAAAACTGATAAATATCAGGAAGAGACAAATGAGGTTCCTGGGACACATAATGAAGAAGAAAGGGCTGGAAAACATGAGGTTGGATAAATGGAAGCAGAGACAGGGGAAAGCAGCTTGAGTCGTACTTGCTAGGTCTGAGCAAATGATTGACAGAGCGGGGCTTGGAAGAGATACCAAGAGAAAAATTACTGAGAGCATCAAGAGACAGAGCCAAGTGGAAGTCCATGATCGCCTATGTCCTGAAAGGACATGGCACATAAAGAAGAAGTTGTATAGCCTGGTGCTGCACAGGGTTTTTAGTGGTTATGTTGAAATGGTAAAGTCAAATGTTAATTCAAAAATCTCTAGTATGAGATTGCTGTGATGTGTAAGTTAAAAAAAATGTGAAGTAAGTATTGGTTTTTGTTGTATTTATAAAATGGTATTCATGCTTGGTCAATTTTGCCAATAAACAGAAATGACATATTTACAACTGGAAGAATAGGGGCAGTTGTTATGGGAGTCTGTAATGTGATGCAATGACATTGCGACTCAGAAGAAGTGGATACATTGTCCCTGCAATATCAGGGGTTGGCACCTTGTAGAAAACATGAAATTGTTAAGGCATATGATAAGGTAGAAATTACAAAGACAACCCAATTTTTATTGGAATACAGCTGAGTTTTGGAGAAATAAATGATTACAAAAAGCAAAATCTTCTATTGATTTTTGCCACACCCCATGTGTCAATTAAAATTTTTGTTCGCATATCAAGGCATCAGACTTTGATCTTCCAGTGACATGATTTTGGTTGAGTTTGAGTGAAGCATCTTGGAGAAATGCATAAAAGTATGCAAATATCACCCAAAATTGTTTGTCATTGATTTTTGATGAGCCCTGTACATTGATTTGAAAAGTTTTTGTGTACATCAATGGTTTGGACCTTGATCTACAAGTTACCTGATTTTGGTTGAATTCACATAAGGCATCTTGGAGAAGAGTTTCTAAGCATTTTGGAGATTTGATATTGTGGGAAAGTCTTGCATGTAGGTCCATGATTTAGGTGAGGTGTTGCCAAGATGGCATGAAAAAAATAAGGTTTGTCTCTCATGAAACTAGATATGACACAAAGAGATTCATGAGAGAATATTTTAATTATATGATTAGTTGGTCATACTGAGTCAATATCCACTGCATCACAATGCACATCCTCCCATTAATATAAGGGGTCTATATTCTAACTATCCAGAGGTTGAACTACATCTATGATAGTAGCTTCATGTCCTTCTGGTAGGAAAACAGAGGATAGAAGAGAGGCTGCTGTAGGTTTTCTTGTATGAACAAACCTTAGCATACGGCATATCACATTGAATACACCAGTTCTTGTTTGATCAGTGAAGTTAAGCAACATGAGCCTGGTCAGTACCTATATGGGTGACTGCTTGTAAATACCAGGATGTGGTGCAGTGGATGTCGGCTTAGAAAAAGAAATCGGTGAGCCGAGTTCGAATTCCAGTTGAGTACCCTTGGGAAAGGTATTAATCCGTCACTTCCCTCCAGTTATGCATTAAATAACAGGATGGGGCTTGGCGGCAACCCATCTAGTATTGATGTCACAATAAAAATACCCTTGGTAGCCCTGTCGAAGCATCAAGTATTCAGCTATTTGACAATATTATGAATTTTGCTAGAAACTGTGCCAGGGTTCCAAATACACAGGGAATACTGAAGAGGTGTAGTGAGTTCTATCTCGGCCAAGGCTGCAGGACGACAATGATGAACAAACCTAGTTTCTTGCTTGAGCAAGCTACCACCTAATATAGGTGATAGGCTTATGACACTTCAGTTACACCTTGCAGATAGTCAATATATTACGTTAATCTGTACTTATGCATCTACACTTTTCTCGGTTGAAGCTGTAAATTCCTCATTCTATCAGGTATTGCAATATCTCCTTCAATCTATTTCCAGGACTGTTAAAATCATCTTGTTAGGGGATTTTAGAGTTAGAAGTGACTGAAAGACCTGAAGTTGCTTGGGGAAGAATAGAACAGATAAAATGCATAACAATAGTCAACTGCTTTCTGGAATGTGCCCAGTTTCAGCTTCACATTGTGAGTACACAATTCCAACATAATGGTTATCACATAATAATATGGATGAACCCAAGGACCTTACTGGATTGTTATAATTCACAAAACTGACATGTGGGTCATCTTCAATGTATGGTTTCTACAAAGTGCAGACTGTTGGATTGACCATGCACTTATATATGCTAAAATGCATTTGGTCATTATTAAGCCAACTAATGCGGTTTAAGATTGATTCTTGGTATCCAACATGCTAGACACTGATTCTTTATAAGGCATAAAAGTGCACATTCATCGCCACAGGTGTTGTTAAGCATACTATTTATAAATAACATGTTTGTTAAGCATGTTATTTACTGTGAAGACAGCAAAATTTATTTAATGATTTCTTATTTATTTTAGCACACAGTTGAGTTGCCAGAATTGATTGGGGAAATCAGCTAATTTTGACCTTAAAATTGAAACCCTTTTTTTTCCTTCCAGGAACACTGATCAACATGACAGACATGCATCAGCTGTTTTTATTTTTAATCTGAAATAGCCAGAACCAGAGACTTTCATTTGTACGCGATGTTATTGTTACCAATCATACATTTCTCTTGTTGCTTGACTGAGGGATCCGTGAAGACAAAGAGGCATCAGTGAACTTTGAAATGATCCAGCATATAAACCAGTAAGTAAACTTCTTTTTCCATCTATGGCTTTGACTTTCTGTTTCCTCTTTCAATTGGGTAATGTTAGCCTGTCATCAAGGGAAAATCTCAATTCAAACATTAGGATCAAAACTGACAAACTGTTTATTTTTGTCTGGAAGCTTCAAACCCATCTGTGGAGCGAGCGGTGTACCCAAAACCAAACAGAAACCTATTGTTTAGCAACACATTTTATATTTCCTTTTTTGTTTGTTTTTTTAACACTACACTTTTAGGATTTTTTTCATAATTAGATCATTTTTGTACATTACAAAAAGCTTTGAATCCCTAAAGCAATTTGGCAGCTTTTAATACCAATTTTACCAAAATCAGGTATTATCTAATTAATTTAATGACTCTGTGATTAATATTTCTGTCATGTTCTTGATAAACTAATCACCCTTTCGGTTGTCCATTTACTGTACTCTCCCAATATTTTTCTCCAACCCTGTTGTTACCCAGCTACTTTTCTCCTATTTTGCATCTGGATTCATTTGATTCAAAGTATGGATTTTTTTTGTTTGAAATATCTTTCTGAAAAAAAAATACATATAAATAGTTATTTTATATTTCATCTTGGTAATTTTTTAATACAAAATTTTTAGTCAATACATTCTTCATTCTTCTTGTATTGTTTGAGGTTCTCAGCTAAAATATTTTCATTATTCCATACATTTTTTAAAACTATTATCATCATCTTTATTATTTTTAACATGTTACTTTGGCTGGTATATCCTTTGACTGACTTTTTTAAAAGGCATTTTTAATTTAAAAATATCTAGCTAGTGAAAAGTTTGTCCTTACCCATTCTGGTTGCTCCTGAGTAATTTTTTTATGCAAACATTTGTCTATTTCACTTGACCATTTTATCATTTTTACCCCACTCTCTGTCTTTCTCATTTTTGCAAGTGTCTTGACACTTTCTTCTTGTATGTATGTGCACTTGTCTTTCCTCTCTTCTTATATTTGTTTCTTGAAATAAATCGTTTCTCATATTCGTTATTGCATTTTGTAAATATGTCAGTGAATATCAGCATTATCATTACTATTATTATATGAAAAGTGTTGATATTAATAAAATAAAAGTAACAAAATATTGCATGGTTTTGAGTCTTTATTTCTTCATTTCTCTCTCTACAACAATCTGTCCTTCTCACCATGTTTTATTTTAAAACTACACTGTTGAAAGATACAATGAATACATTTAGATCAGTGAATAAAAGTCTCTTAGTGCCATCCTTCTATCAACAAAGAAAAATCAGAATGCCCGTTTATTGCAGCTTTTAACAAAATATTTGATACCAATAGCATATCATGGATTGACATTGCTTCAAGTCAGAGAAGTATTACCTCTCCTAAGCTGCTAGCTCTTCCCCTTTCAGTCTAGTATTAATTCGCACCAAGCCCAAGTATTTTAAGAAAATACTGATGTAACTAAAGTAAAATACATTTAATGCTAGTATTCCCAAATTTATTTAAAATTATCTGATGTTAATTTTGTACAAATTTTATTTAATACTGAAATAGTTTGCCTTCCTTGACTAACTTGTTAAGTAGATCTCTCAGGCATTTTTTTCACATGAATCTTCTGTCAATACAGTTTTGTTTGGATAGCATATATTGTCATCATTACATCTTCCCTATAATCAATCCTGACATGTATTTTAGTTCTTTTAAAACCAGCTGTACAGATTAGTGTTTTGCAACTGTATATGTAGAAGATAAACTGAAAGAAAGAAAATTAAACACTTCTATAATTTTTTAAATCTCGAGAAATATAGCAGTATAATTACAAAAATAATTTTTGGAAGAATTCATAGAATGACAAAGATATTTATTAATTGATTAAAGGCCAAGAACTGATGGCAAATAATTACTCCATTTGGTTGTATCTCACTGAGCAACAAAGGCAGTTTTAAATGACAGTAAAAAATTTTCCCTGTTTGAACAAGAATAAGATATAGTTTTGATATTAGTTCCTAGTATTTGCATAGGCACCCCAAAAATTACTGATTGAAATTGTGTGCAATATGGAAGAATGGTTTATATTCCCCATCATTACTAGCATTATTATATCCATGATATAATAACACCGTATTTACAGTAGAAATTGTAGAAGTGTTTAATTTTCTTTCTTAAAAATACATGACACGCATTTAGTGACATCACTTTTTAGAGTGATTAAAGTAAAACTAAGTAGTTGCTTTTTTAGCAAAGCCTTTGTTTCACCTGGATAGAAACTAAATCTGCCTTCCTGAGCCAGCTTACAATCCTTTGGCATTGTTTTTCTATGAAAATGTATGTTCACTAGATATAGAATCTTTGGCTTGCAGTCCTCATGTTTGGAAAGACTCACTATTTGGAGAATATGTCCTCACTAGTGATATATCAAATAAATTAGGCCCACTTGAATCTAGAATCATAAGTATGACTTCTCCAGAAACACACAAGTATCTATGGTTGCTGCGATTCCCATTGAAAATTAATATAAGTAAGATCCTTTCTTTTTGTTTCACTGCTTGGTATGTAGATATGTCATACTTTGTATGGGTGGGACAAATGTATATATGTATATACTTAATCATGTATATGACATGATGGTATAAAACTCTCAATGAGAACAAAGTACATTTGTCATTCCTTTTCTTCCAGCTATTCTGCTTCGTTTGTGAATACAGTGTTATTATATCATGGAGATAATAATGTTAGTAATGATGGGGAATATAAACCATTCTTCCATATTGCACACATTATCTGGTGACTTACCTCACATTTTTTTTTTTAATCGTATCACCCCGAGCAAGGCGGTAATGCCACTGATGTGCAGGGGGCATAGTGAAAATATTGGAAAAGAGAAAGCTGGAAACTACATCCTAAACAGGGAACAAGGGATGAGCCTCTTAACCTGTTCAATAGACATGGGTGGAGTGTGAACCGGATGATAGATAGATCTATCTACTCCAATTGAAAAAAAAAACAAAGTTAGAAGATTTGAAAAGAGAAAGCCGGAAACCACATCCTAAACAGGGAACAAGGGATGAGCCTCTTAACCTGTTCAATAGACGTGGGTGGAGTGTGAACCGGGCGATAGAGAGATCTATCTACTCCAATTGAAAAAAAAAACAAAGTTAGAAGATTTGAAAAGAGAAAGCCGGAAACCACATCCTAAACAGGGAACAAGGGATGAGCCTCTTAACCTGTTCAATAGACATGGGTGGAGTGTGAACCGGGTGATAGATAGATCTATCTACTCCAATTGAAAAAAAAAAAACAAAGTGAGAAGATTTGTAAAGAGAAAGCCGGAAACCACATCCTAACTACTAAAACATTTTTAATGTGTAGCCAATGACTTAGAATAATTACATTGAAAAGAGTTACATGCATAAACATCTTAAAAACTTGATAAAAAATTAAGGAGTAATGATATTTATATTATATTGACATCATTAAACATGTTTTTAAAGAGATTAGGTTGAAATAGTTGCAAGATTGAGATTTTAATCCCTAAATGAGGGATTTAGGATACTACAAGGAGCACTAATCCAAAGAGCTTTCTGAAATCTAGAAAAGTTATGTAAAATATTAAAAACACAAATTCATGTTTTATTTTTAAATAACAAAAAAATAGCTCAAACTGATATTAGTTTCATAATACAAATGTGAAAATTATTTTGCATTTACTAAAGCCTAAGCCTTTTAATATAGGTAATATAATACAGTATCAAGTAATTTATTTTTGAGAAATGAACAAAATGTAAAGTTTAAGACATTCATTTTAGAGTTTAAAAAAAAATTCTTTTTTAAAAGCCTTTCAAGTTCAGTGCCATTTAAAGATTGAAATAAGTCTTGGGTAAATTAAGCATTTTTTTTTTTACAAAGAGTTCAAATTTGGGTTTGATCATTGTTATACAACTGCAATACTCAGATGTCAACAAAAAAACCTATTGCATAAAACCACACATAAAACAGTATTTTAGAGTGA
Organism: Ascarosepion bandense; assembly: GCA_037127315.1. Classification (NCBI taxonomy): domain Eukaryota; kingdom Metazoa; phylum Mollusca; class Cephalopoda; order Sepiida; family Sepiidae; genus Ascarosepion; species Ascarosepion bandense. Next base: position 2,901,177 of record JBBBDQ010001776.1, read on the forward strand.
AAATAGAAATAAAAAGGTCACCAGAAAAAGAAAAACACCTTTTGCATAACATGAAACATTTGACATAAAATATTCTTTCAATCATTATTACATTCTCATGAAGTTGGTTTAGGTACAAACATTAGTAATCTACAGCATCTAGGTAAATATTAGCTTATCTCTGTTTCACACAAGTCCTAGGAGATAGATTTGAGCCATTTTATCCTATTTCCGGGAGTAGAAATTAATGAATTAGAATAATTTGTGATTGAAATGTTAGTGGTATCATTGGCTAACAACCACACCTTGATTTTTTTTTTTTTAAGTTAAAATTTGAAAAATAAGCATCACATCTCTCATTGAAGCCAAATAGAAATATTTATACATTGTAAGAAATTAAATAATTATAAAATCATTTAATTGCAAATGATTTGACCTCCTGATGAAGTTAAAACATACATTTTTTTCTGCAAAACAACTTATAAAAATAGTTCAATGACAAGAGTTTAAGACAAGTCACCACAATACAATCCTTGGTGTTAAGTTGGTAACTTAACAAGAAACATTACATGAGATCATTTCAAAATGAAATATTAGCTTAAAACTTACTGAAAAATCCTTAGAGTACAATTTCTGTGATTTAAGAATTTATTATTGAATAAAGAAGGTTCAAAACAAAATCATTTTAACTTCCTGAAATCAGTGTAAATTTGTCTATTTTTCTTTTGTGATCTGAAAACTACTTAATCCAAGAATAACAAATGATTTTATATTAAATAATTGATTCTAAGTTTAAGAAACCTCTTTATCAAACTCACCTATTTTCATGCTGCATAACTTTAGCATATAACAAAATGTTTAAAATATTGGTGTAAGGAAAGTACAATTTTTATTTTTCCTATTTTATAATCATAATTGTGAAACAATATCTCAATAAGATATGAATATCGAAAGTTATAAGCACAATATATTCCCTAAAACAAAGTTAACTTTTTCTACCATTAACAAGGCAAAAAACAGCCGTTTGTAGACACATCTTAAAAAACAAGTAATGTTGACAGCCTTTCTCTTTGATCAAGGTTAAGAAGCATTAAGCTTGTTCAATACTTCAATCAGTGATTACTTAAGAATCTCAGGTATTGTACACAATTTTCAGCCTTGTACATTGAACAAAACCAATACTTCTAGCTCAGGTACCTCCACTTTTTCACTAAAAAACAGCATAGCGCAATGAAAAAGACTCCAAACTTAATAAAAAAAAATAATAAAGTTCTATCATCAAATTTTTTTATTTAGAGAAAAGACCAAAATATTTTTTTACTATTTATTGTCAAATTTTTGGTTATTTTTTTGTTTTTGAGTTAGTAGTTGATGTAATGTTTACAATTAGTGTTTTTAGCACCCCTGCCACGCACCAGTGAAAAAAAAATGTTGGATTTTAATTAAACTTTCAGGACTTACAGATAAATTGTTTTTTTTTTAATGTTACTCCCCAACTTAATTTCATAAAATTTGAGAAATTAAATTTTCATACCAAAATTTTTTTTATTAGTTAGAAGCAGGAGTCCTTGGAGAATATATATATATATATATATATTTTTTTTTTTTTCCAAAACTGCTTATTTCCCCCAAAATCTTGCTCCAAATTGGAAAATATATTAAGTACACTATTGCCTGAAGTTTTCTTGTGTATTTTGTTTTCTTTTTTTCGATGAATAAGGAATATGTTTATACTTCTGAGATGAGGCAATATTTACATTATTGTCCTCATTCCTGTTGCCAGGTTTACAACATTTCAGCCATTGTACACTCTGGCCCTCTTCAGATGCTAGGAACTTCAAACCAAACCCTTCATTATGTTTACTGGGGTACATCATTCTCATTCCTTGTGCAAAGCCAATTCTGGCAACCATGAATTATCTCCCTTTAACCTGACTAAGTTATTTGTTCATCACTGCTGTAGCCTGGTACTGAATTCACAATTCAGTGGAACTAACCAATGTCTATATCTATTGGGCCATGTGTCCTTGAGCATATACTCCAGTGATTTATGAGGTGGAACAATAAGTTAGATTTTTATTGAAAAAATGTTTTGTCTTAATGAGTAACGCATTAATGGCAAGAAAACTAAGAAAAGAATCCTACCTCTAGGATGAAAAAAGCTAACACTTTAAGGAAATTATGTTATCAGTCAAGGTCCTTTGCCCGACCGAGTTTCCAGGGGGTGTGATCACGCTATAGAAAAAGGTGACGGATGTGGGGTGTTTAGACGATTACAGGCTCATAACTCTGCTTAACACAGAGTTAAAGATTTAGACCAAGACCCTGACGGAGCACTTTCAGACATTTGCCTAGATTCAGTTGGGACACGATCAGACTTGTTCTATGATGGGGCGAACAATTTGTAGCAACATGCACGATCCTAGAGGGTATAGAAGACGGCGAGCAAGCAGTGCTGATCAATTTGGATCAGTCCAAGACATTTGATATGGTCTTCCATCGATATCTGGCCGCTGGATTCAAAGCCGAATTTTGCAAGTGGATTAGCCTACTGAATCGCTCTCCCAGAGCTGTGGTACAGGTGAACGGAAAGCGGTTGGGCGCTGGGTTAGGGTTCATCAGGTGTCCAGCTATCGCCTATACTTTTCACTTTGGCGTTAAAGCCTCTACATCGCCGGATAAAGGATGGGGCGTGCATTCCGGCCCTACGCGGAATCGCCGTTCATAGTGGGGCTCGAGCCAAGATTTCTGCGTACGCCGACGACCTTGAGGTGGTCCAGTAGGCGCTTGAACGGTACGAAAAGGTAACCGCAACAATTCTTCCGGCTTGAGGTTAGGTGCCTGGAAGAGCACTGCTCTCCAGGAGCCCTTCAGTTGAACTGACGGTCCAATCCGCATTCTTGGAGTGTGGTTCGGGCAGGATCTCCAGCTGGAGAAAAATTGGTCGGAGGTACTGGCAAAGGTCGGAGCGTCGATCTCGTCTTGGCTTCGGCAGCGGTTGTCCGAGGCCGTCGCTATATTACCAGGTCTGTTCTATGATTAAAGTTGACTTGCTGACGTCACACTTAGTAGTGTTGTTTTACTACCCGGCGTCCGTTAGCGTTAACTTATTTTCAGAACCAAATTGCAAAGGGAATGATAAAAATCGACCGAAAGTTCATTGTTTTTCGTTTCCAAAAAATAAACATTTATTTGATAAATGGAAACATGCCATTAAAAGGGAGAATTTTACTACAAGTCCATTTTAGCAAAGTGAGTAGTTAAAATTTTATCACCATTTTTTGAGCGACTGTTGAAAGTCGCCAACATCAAAATTTGCTAAAAGAAAGAAAGCACTTTGTTTATAATATCTTTTAAATTAATATAATAAAATAAGATATTATTGTTATTTCTTTGAATAAAATTGAAATAAAAATTATCTTAAAAAATATCTGAATTAAAAAAATAAAATTTATGGCTATTCGTTCGTAAGTTGTTTTTTTTTTTCGAAATCTTTTAAGACTTTTACTGAAGCCGAAAAAAGTTGTTAAACATTATATTTTCTAAAAATATTTGAATTAATATTTTATTGATATTTTATTTAAGGAAATAATGTTTTCTTTTCAATGAAATGTTTAAAAAAATTCTTAGGAACAGAAAGTAAAATCTTACTTAACTTTTCTATACTTACAACTTTATGAATCGTTTTTAAACATGAAAAAATATTCCTGAATTAAATTTTTTTTATTCTTTTTCCTGTATTAACAAAAACTACAAAATTTATTTTTTAGTCAATTTTAAAAAAAATTGTTTTATTTGAAAACTCCGTGAAATTATTTCTTGCAATATTTTCTAGCAACAGAACACATGTTGCCTGCTTAGAAGCCAGAAAGGGACTGGCCAATCCTTTAGGTCAAGCATGGGTCAGGGAGATGGAGAGAGTAGGGGAAAGAGAAATAATAGCAGAGAAAGAAAAGGGAATAGATTTGGGTATCTTAGTTCTTGGGAGTTATTTAGAGACAGAGAGGGTAAAAGAAACAATGTATTGTCTGCATGGTAGTAGTATCTGACCTGAGGTCATTTTGGTTCATTCCTACAATAATATTACTTGTAAGAAGTTAAGTAAAAAAAGAAAACTTCAAACATTCAACTGAATTTTGAGACATAAAAAAACTTTTATAAGCTTGATTTTTAAAAAACAGTAACTTAAACTTATTTAGTTTGAATTTGCTTGAATTTAAATTGTTGCATTTTTTAATATTTTTAATTAATTTGCTTATTTATTGTTGCTTCTTGTTTGTTCCTAAATTCTAAAATTTAGAATTTAGGAACAACAACCATTTAGAGAATCTAAATGGTTGCTTGATTGCTATATTTGAGTGATTTAAAAATTTCTGATTTAAAAATTCTTGCAATTAAAATAAAAGTGATTGTGATTTTTCATAATTAAATTAAAAATATGAAAATTTAAGCAGTGTTTGTTAAATTTTTAGAATTTAGACTAATAAACGAAAAGTTTTGTCTTTAAACTGTGTTTATTTACAAACACGACCGACAGTCAGTAGTCAACAATAATGTTTATATTTTCTTATTAATTATTGTTTTCCTTATTTCTAATTAAAACCAGCATAAATCAAAAACATGTGTCTTTCTTTTTTTTCTTGTTACATTTTAAACAGTTTTAAAATTTTTATTTAAAAAAACGACTTTGTGATTATCAACATTGTCATGAAGTGAGAGACACGGCTGCTACGCTAATTCATGACTCTACTACCGTGACGTCACATTTCATCGCTTCGGCCTTGGTAATATATAGCGATGGCCTCGGCTGAGGTGTGTGTTACATACATCTTTTGCCTCGTCCTTTACCTTGGTAACCCCTCTTTGTTTGTGTCAAAGGGAAACTGGGAATGTCACACGTCTCGAGGTTGGCTTTCTTACGTCGCAACTTGACAGAGGATTCTATTTTGGAGAGGACTATCAGGGAGGCTTTCTCTCCATGGATATGTTTTATCTTCAGTTATATTGTTAACCGTTGAAACATGAAATCAATTCTTTTAGTCAATCATTGAGGGTCGGAGAAAAAGATGTGAAGAAAGGAAAATTTCTGACACAATTCTTTTTCACGCATCATTTTATTTTTTATTTTTCGACAATTATTTATCTCGACTCATATTCTCAAAAAATCTATCTAAAAAACATCATTATTTTTATTTTCAAAAATAAAATAAATCAAAATTTATCTGGTATAACACTCGATGCATTGTGGTTTTTGAAAGATTATTTCTAAAGAAACGTGAATCATTAACCAAGTCATTAAATTTACTTAATATCACCATTCGTCGTTAGTGGCTCAGTGGAATGCTGCTAGATAACTTCTGTTTCGATTCCAGGTCTTGGAAGATTTCTCTTTTATTTTATTATTACAAATAATCTTCAGTTTATAAGCGCATAAAATGACTGCATCCGGTGGGTAGTCCCCTGGTGGGGTAGCGGTAAGATCTATGCGAATGGTTTCAAGCAGTAAGCGTTCGAATACTGCATGCGTCCATTCCATAGGTCGGATGCTAAGAGCACAGATTGATAGGTACAACGTTTAGGGTGGTGAGGGGCTCATTGATTAATGGATTCGGGTTTTTTTCCGAATCCATTAATGAATAGTCTTCGCCCCCCTTAAGCGGGCGTGCTTAAAGATCTAGTGTTGACCAGAGGCAGGCCCCTTTTACTCAGGTTTTAGCAATTGAACTAGTTTTCGAAAGTATATTACTTAACGTTTATTAGAATGACATTATCCATAATATCACATATTCTCTGCCAGGGTTTGTGGTGGATCGAAACCATCTCCGAGATGCTTCTCTGCCTGAGGAAAGGCATTTAATTGAGAAATTGTATTTATTTTTGTAATGAATACAAAAAATGTGGCACAAGGCCGAAATTGGGGATGGGGCTGGCTGGTCATCATCTGTCCTAGTTTAACTTAGCTATTCACTTTCGTCGACCCTGACACACTTATAATAATCCTTGCACCATAATACCACATTTTTACTTACCATTCTTACCACGTTCACCATAATACCTCGGCTGCTCTATGTTGTCCTACTTAACTCCCATATTTACAATATTCAGTGGAGGGCATGGGCAGAAAATAACAACATTAAAATATCCCCAATGGTTTTATACAATGAAAGAAAAACGATATATACAGGAAACTAAATAAAATCGTATTAGTAATAAAAGCCCCCCACTACTCTAATATTGTGACAGCAAAATCACTTCCCCGGACGAAATATAATGCGTGGCTTTAGAAATATCATAATACCACTTATCCGATCAGCAATCACTCACACAAACACTCACACATTTAAACATCATAACAAAAACGAAAAGCACACTTGAAAAATAACGAAAGACGCCACGCATCCACCGGAGAACTAACATTGTTGAACACCTAAGGTGGGAAGGGGTGGGGGATTAAACTGAAAGAAAACTGGGGCCAAAAGAAAAAGTGGGGCCAATGAGCAATCATAACCTAGCTAAGTTAACTTTAAAGAGGAAAACAGAAAATCAAATACTTCCTACTCTAAACTAACAGCGAAGGGGTGCACATGTTGTGCCCAGCACACCCAATATCCTGATGCCTAACCAGCATCAAACAACCACTCCAGGTCAGCACCTTTCACTCGACAGAGACGCGCAAGACTCACCCACCTTTTGCCAAATTCAGATGGAGTGAGTCGTTTCCTTTCCGTCCTGATCTTGACCTTAAGCTGATGCTTAAAGTACAAGATCAGTTTGGAAGAGGTAAACTTCTCATCCCCATAGAATTCCTTCTGTCGCGACGTCCAAATCACGATTCGCATAACACCTAGTAAGCAAAAGAGCACGTAGTGCTCAGCCCTAGATAACGGAGGCACGACATTGCTACAAACAGAACTAGCCTCAAGGACAAAGAACTTTCCACGCAGCATACGAACCATGAGATCTTCAAGGAACTTACATAGCGGCGCAACAACACTGCAGTGGAAGAAGGCATGATCGACGGATTCCGCCGACAGCCCACAACGCACGCAGGTTGATTTCGGTGTTAGGCCCGCTACATGAAGTTTCTTGCCCACCCAGAGAGCTTTTCGGATCATCAGCCAGGTGAGTGATGCCTCATCGTTAGTGAGACATTTCAACCCAGGCGCCCAAGGCCATATGGAGCGAGCCTCCTGCTTCGTAAGCCCGAGCTCGCCAATCAGTTCATCTTGAACGGCCCCCCTAACTAACACCCGATATAATGCCCTAAGAGACAACGCTTGGGCGTTGGAGAGGCCATCCGTAGCCCGCAAGAGAAACTGGAGAGCCAAACGACATTCTTTATAGAAGGAGCATTCGCCACGAGGAATACGGCGGGCCTCTTCCTCCGACAAATGCACACTTCTCAAGGATGGAAAGTTTTTATGGACGTCCTCTTTAACGAGGGCGCCGTTCTCATCCGCCAGCATACACATTCGATCCAGGAATCTAATGCGAAGAGTGTGTTGACGAATCTCAACGCTAGGCATGCCCAGACCGCCCTCAGATGGATGAAGGTAACAGATCTCGCGACGCACCTTGGGAGCCTTGCCTTCTCGCCAAAGGAAAGAGAACAAGAGCTGAATCAATCCCAAACGAATGGCACACGGGAGAGGAAGAACGGAGAGTCGGTAAAGGAGAATCGGGTAGATGTGCGAAGCACATACTTCCGCCCTCCCCTTTAAGGAAAGCTTCCTCCGAGTCCACAGACGAACTGCGCCCTCGGCCTTCTCTCGAACCTCCGACCAATTCATTTCCAACTGGAGATCAGGACCGAAAAAGACGCCGAGAATCTTGATCGGCCCGTCCGTCCAGAGGAAAGGTCCGGGAAGAGAAACTCCCTTCCACGCACCCAATCGCAAGCCAACAGACTTATCGCGATTGTCACCGTCTCATAGCATCTGATTTCTTTGCTAACTTCGTCAATCTCGGCTTTGCTCGACACAAAAACCGAAACGTCGTCAGCATAGGCAGAGTACCTGGCCGAGGTGGTAGCACCAGGTAGGGAAATTCCGCGAAGGACCGGATTCGCCTTTAACTTTGCGAAGGAAAGGCTCCAACGCAAGAACGTAAATTGTGGAAAGGCGAAAGTGGACAACCTTGACGAATGGAGCGAGATAATGTGAAAGGCTTCGATCTTACCCCATTCACTTCCACCAGCGCACCGGGGGACTCATACAGCAGTCGGATCCAGGAGCGAAAGTACGGCCCGAAACCGGCGGCGGAAAGGACAGATTCCAAGAAGCGATGGTCAACCCTATCGAATGCCTTGGACTGATCCAAATTGATCAGCGCGGCTTCAGTGTCGGTTTTCTCGATGATCAGGCGTACCAAATGAAGGTTGTCCTGAATAGTCCTGCCCTTCACAGCACAAGTCTGCTCGGGGCCAATCAGACGAGAGGACAGCCTGCAAACGGCCGGCCAAGATCTTGGCAAAAATCTTTAAGTCAGTATTTAACATCGTTAAAGGCCGATAATTATCTATGCCACCCCCACCGTCCTTGCTCTTGCGAAGCACCTTGATTACACCCCTGGTGAAGCGTCGAGGTACAGACCCCTGCTCCATCCAGTTGTTATAAACAAGAGCCAGCAGAGGAACAAAAACGGACGACTGCCTCAAGTACAGTTCGTAGGGAAGACCATCCAATCCTGGAGTTTTGTCCCGGCCAACCAATTTCAGCGCATCCCAGATTTCCGACTCTGTTATGGGCCCCTCGCACCTAGCCGCTTCAGCCGCCGAGAGGCGGGGAAAGTCAGCCAAATAGGTGTCGAACTGAGCCGAACTCAGACCGGGCTCCCTGGCAAAAAGATCCTGGAAGTAATCACGAAAAGCCCCACATATACCCACGTCTGTAGTCACGGTACGTCCATCCGGCAATGTGATGTCCTTGATATGCCGATTGACTGCTCGCCTAACTTCTTCTACACGCAATTCTGCGGCCATATTCGTTGCCTCAGAAGACATTCTTTTTAACCTAGCCCTAACTACCAGAGCTTGATCCTTCTTGATAAGCAAGGAGGCCAGCTCGGCCCTAGCTAAGGCTACGCCCCCACTATTACGGGATTTCACTGCCCGATCGACTTTCTTTTCTAATGTCGTTTGCGCCGCTAAATTAGCTAAGTTGAGCCGACGGCTATAGTCGGCAGCAAACGACCTAAGTTTTGATTTTAGAGTGTCCCACCACTTATTCCCAACCACAGCCCCCGTCAGTTCCCGCTTTAGTGTTAGTAAAAGCTGGTGCTGGAAATCTTGGCTATCAAATAATGACGCGTTCAATTTCTAGTAACCAGCCAACTTAACCCTAGGCTTATCTAAGTTTACACGAACCCGGACGAGCCTATGATCCGTGTAAACTATCGAATGGAAACTTGGACAACCTAAGAGTCCTACGTCGACTCTCTTAACTAAGACTCGGTCGAAGTAGCTGGCGCTTACCTTCGAAGCCGAGCTGCCCCTATTAGTCCAAGTCCACACTACCTCCCGGGGGTGCTCATTTCGATATTTATCGACAAGATCACTCCTATCGATAAATTCACGAAATGGTTTCACATCCGGGTTGTTAGTACCCGATTTTTGTCCTATACGATCTTTCTCAGGGTCAAGGACGGCATTCCAATCCCCCGCTAAAATTACCCGCCTCGATGTTCCAAAGAACGACTCGAGCTGCCGAAACAAAGCAGGACGCTCCGCATGGACATTGGGCGCATAAACCCCAATGAGTCGAAAAGACTTCTCCTTTATGGTAGTATCCAGCACACAAATCCTGCCCGCTGGATCCGCGAAGACAAGCGTACACACCGCCTCCAATGACTTGCTCACTAGCCAGGAGACACCTCTAGAACGACCATCAAAACATGCTGAATAGAGATCGTAATCCCTAGACAGTATGCTCTCATAGTCGCCAGCAAAAAACCGGGTTTCCTGCAAACAGCAAACATCCACCCTGAGGCGCTGGAGATCATGAAGGAGTCTCACCCTCCGAGACTCAGACCTCAGCCCCCGGGCATTCAGACTTGCTAACCAAAGAGCCATTGTGATCCTTAATTAGGGTTGGGGTCCTGGACAGAACATGGACGGGGAAAGGATGCCGACAGCCTCTCCCATAGATCCCTTGCCCATCTCTTTGTCAATAGAGCCGTCACGGGAGAGGCCACCCACATCCCAGGGAAATGTTAGTTTGAGAGCCCTGTAAAGGGAGGGGTGAACCAAAATTGGGACCCGTCCTACACAGAATTCTTTAAGTTTATCCAATTCTTTGGTCTCCTTCGTAACAATAGGTGGGGACATTTTTACATTTTTCTCCGCTTCCAAAAGCATATCCCACACCTTTCCCGCTCCTGTTCCGGTTCTGATGACCGTTAGCAATCTTTTTGCATCCGGGAACTTTTTAGGCTTCTCAATATTCTTGTCATGGCATTTTTTCATGGCCAACAGTATTTTCAGTTTATTGATTTTGTTGCCAAAATTTTTTGCTCTCTCCTCCTGAGATGTAGAAATTCTACATACATCTTCCCCCAAGACGTAAGGCGCTTTTGTTGCCTTTTTCCATGCCTCGCGATCTTCCGCTGTAGGACTCCTCTGACGTTTGGATTGTAGAGGTAAATTTTTCTTAGGCGAAGGACTGGGAGTTGGTTGGGAGGGTAAACGGAAAGGGCTAGGGTCCCTACTAAGAGGGTTCGGTTTCCTGGGGCTAGGCTGTGTGGAGTGCGGTTTTTTTGAAGTTTTTATTTTCGGCGAGGACGGGACAGAGGCCGAGGGACGTGTTGGTTGCTTACTGAGCTCATCTTTTAGCTTCTGTATCCTTTGCATGCCTTCGTATCCAGGGTCGAAAGCCTTCCTCATTTCCTCGATTGTTGGCGCGGACCAGGTCGGGGCGTCACCCTTCTTGCTGGTAGAGGGAGTGGGGCTGTACGTGCCTTTAGACCTGGGTGCATCAGGGGACTGAGGTCCCGCAGCTTGACGCTTCCCTCTGGTCCTACCAACAACCTGCCATTCCCCCTTTTCCTTCTCCGATACTACACTTGTAGCAGGCGAGGGCTTTTCGGGGAATGAGGGCCGATGTTTTGACCCAACCGGGGGTACTACCACACCGGTCCTGGTTGCTGGCATGCCCACTACAGGCGGGACGGATTTTGTCAACGAAGCGGCCAGAGGGGTATTTTGGTCTTCAGGGGCCTGGCTTCCAGAGGCCTTCTTCTCTGGGCAGGAGGAGGAGAGGTGACCAATCTTTCCGCACCTCCAGCATATCGGTTTGCGACCGGTAACTATCACCGGTAGGCTCAGGCCCCCAACGCCAAGACAGTTGGGGATAGTATCGAAGGCTTCACGGCTCATCATCATCTCAAACGACCATCCCCCGGTCAGGTCCTCGCAGGAGGCATCTACAATCTCACCAAATTGAGAAAAGTACGCTGCGAGATGCTCCCCGATGACCTGAGGAGGGACCTCGTATACTGCTACCTTGGTCCTACGCATGCCTAGATATTCCGATCTTATGATGTAGTCTTTTGTTATAAGATCTTTTGCGACCATCTTTTGGCAATCTTCCGGCGTGGGCAGCAGCACGTCCCACATGTAAAAGATCGCGCCTTTTACAATTCGTAAGGGCTTGACCCCCGTGGACTGCAGTGTCTTCAACACTGTGTCTTTTGTGGGGCGACAAATCTTGCGCGAACGCTTGTCGACCACAAAGACTGACACAATTCTTTTTTCAATTTTTCTTAATTCCTGGGGATCCTCCAAGAGTCCACCTTCTTTCACAAGGTGAGCGTAACTCTTGGCCTTCTCCAGAAACTCCGTCAAATTGATCTTTACCTTTGGTGGGGACTTCCAGCCCAAGGGCGATTCCCCGGCCTCGGTATCTTTGGATTTGTCTTTAATTTCACTTATTTCATTATCCTTGTCTGTATCTTTGTTATTCTGGCCCTTTTCGGCCACCACATTTTGGGTCGATGTCTTATTCGTCTTACTTGAATTAGGAAGAGGGGGAAAAGATTCCTCATTCTTTTGGCCATTCTCGGCCACCACATTTTGGGTCGATGTCATCTGACTTGAAGTAGAATCTTTGTTATTCTGGCCCTTCTCGGCCACCACACTTGACGTAGGTAAAGGGGGAAAAGATTCCTCATTTTTATCAGGAGGACCCTTCCAGGGAGGGTCAAACAATAGTTTCTTCTTTACTGACCGACTAGAGTCGGCCATTTTCACAAATTACACACCACTTTATATTTTTTTCTCCGAATAATCCAATGTGAATAGGGAGGGGAGGGAAAAGCGGGGGAAATAGGGGGGAATATAAGAACGGAAAATAAACAAATAACGGATTAACCACAGATATAACAGTAATAAAATTAGCCTAATATGGCAAACAAAAATAACAAAACAGCTTACAATTAAGAGAAAATTGCCTTTAGCGGCAAATTAACAATTTAAACAAAAGCAAAAACTAACCTCTTGAGAGGTTTCTCAAAGAAAACACAAAAAATCACCTAAAGGCGATAAACGTTAAGTGGCTTTACAAAATAAACTTTACACGTTAACAATACTCAAAAATAAACGAAAGAGTCGCCTAAAAAGGCTACTAAAAGAAAATAAAGGGAAGGTGGACAATAAACGTTAATAGGTTTCAAAAAATAAAGTTTCAAACAAAAAAAGAGTGGAGAGTTGCCTAAAAGGCTACTTCCGTAAAAGTAATATGGGGAGGGGCTGGAAAAGAAAACGTTCAAATGTGGAGAAAATCAAATGATATTCAGTAATAAGTCACGAAAAAGATTACAAAATAAAGTTTCAACAAAAAATAAATGTAGCACGTAAGGCAAAACTAACAACTGAAAAATGAAAACAAAAATTAAGTCACACGGGCCGACCTAAACAAAAACAAAAATGGCGGCCAGAAAAAAACAATACGAAAATAAAGTAACAAAAAGCGAGAAAATAAAATGAATAGAACAAAACAAGGAAACGAAAAATTAAATAAAATTAAAAAACTTAGCTATACAAAAAAGTGTCTTAGCAGGAAAGCGGGTAGGTCAGAAGGAGAAGGTAACTTTTTTCTGTATTCCGTCAAAGACTGGACTGAAAAAATTTAATTGAGAAATTCATACTGTGAGATGCCTAATACCTTAAATACATAATAAAAACAAAATGGCGTCTAGAATAGCGTTAGCCAATCAGACTTAGTTTGTCTGTGTGTAGCGCGAGCTTTCCATTTTTGTCTTTCCTGCACCAACGTTATGGTAAGTCCTTTTCATTTTCACGCGACGTAACTGCCATATTGTTTTAACAAAATTAAAATTGTAGAGTTTAAACTGATTGATATGTTAAACGTCAACTAAATCGCTGAAAAAGTAGCATAGTTTGAAGAAAGAAAAATTTCTGAAATTGATAAAAATATAGTTTTACAATGAAGTCTTTTTTGTCCTCGGTTACTCAATATAATTAAGTGTGAATGTAGGTGCTGAAAATTATGATAATTTTTACAAAAATGTATTACCCCAAAAAGTATGAAACTAATCTTTATAATTGCACTTCAAAATTTTCGCGATAAAAGTTCGTTTTTATTAAATTTGGAGAATGATCTTGTATGTTGCTTACCATAATTTTTTTTTTTTAACAGACAAATGACAACGAAAAAAAATGATTAAATTTAATAGTTCCAGTAAGCAAAATACACTACTATATTTAAAATAGAAATTATATTGTTTGGAATTTATTTATCTGCCATTTGAAATTATGTTTAGCTCATTTTTTTATGAACAAACTGGAAAATATATGCTTCACACGACTAAAAACTAATAAACAGTTTATATTAAAGTTTACGATATTTCAATTAGTATTACTATGATGATTGAATTTTTTTGGATTGTCTTATTTTGATGAAAATTTGTGAACTTACTCAATTGACTGAAATAATTTTAGAATATCTTGGTAAGAACAGTTTTACAGATTAATCTACTTAGTATTTTAAATGACTCTTAATTTCCAAGTTATTTAAATGGTTAGCAAATATTCTTAAATTTTAATTTTAAGATAAAGAGAACCCGACTTCATGTAAGATGCTATGAAAAACTTTTTCCAAGGAAAAAAAATTACTAGCAATACCCTTCCCACTTAATGAAATTATTTTTTGTTAAAAGTATGATTCATTGGAGATTGAAAAATAATGAATCCGATAAAACTATGACATTACTGAATTAGAAAAGCTTTTAGTTGCTTTTGCAAATAAGTAATATCAAAGACATTATTGTCTGAAGAAATAAAATTTATACAAGAATTTTTATCATTTTTGTTTTTACATTTTGGGTTGCTCTTTTTTCCTGATGACCATGCATTCGGTTTTATTGCAGTTTATTTGTAGTCCTTTTTTTGTCACTCTCTTTAGCTACCTTTCTGTAAGAAGGTTTTGTAATTTTCTTTCCGTGTCTGCAATCAGCACTCTATCATGTGCGTATGTTATGATGTTCAAATTGTGGCCTCCGGTGAAAAGACCATCCTTGTCTTACTTTCTATCTTTGTAAATCAGCTGAATTCGTTACCATTCCGTATGCAGATATTGTTATAATACTGTAAAATTCCATATTGGGCTATTTCTTCGATGTGCCTTGGCCTTCCACGTCTCCCTATTCCTGGTGACTCTCAGCACGCTTTTTCCTGTAACATCTCGCAACGCTGCCTTCCTCTGTCTGGCCTGTTAGTATCAGATTCTCCAAGCCCTCCTTCCGCATTGCATATCCCAGGAACTTTAGTTGTCGCTTCCTGATCTCCGATATTAATTTCCTTCTATTCTTTCCAACACCTCTTCATTGATCGGTCTATGGTATCTGCAGCAACTTTCTGTAGAACCACATTTCAGCTACTTCAAGTTTTTCGTTCATCTTTGATGATATTGTCCAACATCACATAGCAATCTAAATAGACTTTTCTTTGTTTCTAATGAAAGTTTCCTGTGTCTTAATACTCTGTCGCTCTTTGTCTTCCCAGGTTTTTAAATTTTTATACCTGCTTGATTTTAGTACCCCATCTATAATTTTTTAAAAATATATTACCCCGCCAATTAGTTAACTTGACGTAATTTCGTACAGAACCTTCCTATTCATTGAAATTTTTATTGGTTAAAAGTAGGAGTTATTAACTGAGTGTCTGCTCTGAACTGAAATATAATGAATCCAATAAAACTGACATTACTTACTTAGAATAGATTTTAATAAGTGGAAACGACATTTACGAGGCCAAGACTGCAAACAATAAATAAATAAATGTAGTCGCGTTATTTTATCTTTTAAATATTTTTTTTACTTAATATGTTCCTTATTTTCATGTATGGCAGACTGAATTTGCCATTATTATGATAGGTTTTCGTAATCAGAGACTTTCGTTAAGATAAATTTATGAAAATGTCAATCAGATGAACACGACCAATCGTTAATAAGTAATTGTATATTACTTTTTTATGCAGTAAGTAATATTTCTTTCAAATCAAATTAATTTTACTAATATAAGTGATCAAAAATATTTTTCAAATTGTGACATTCCAATCTATATAATTTCTATCTGAAATAGGTAATAAATCTTTAAAAGAATTAAATTTCATTGTATTTTTATTCCTTATTTTTCGGATTTTGTAATTGTGTACATTCTTTCTCCATGAGGTCATGTTATTTGTTTTTCTTAATTGCAGTTTTCATAGCTGCACAAGTACTGTAAAACGAAATAAAGCCTTTTACAATATATACCCACAATTGTCATTTCTCTCATACACGTTTCATATCGCAATTACATGATTATAAACCAACAAGGGAATGAAAAATATACAGAATAAGCGCAGACAAAAATCACTGCTCAAATTTTATAGAACTTTAATCAGATCCAAATTTGACTACTAGTGTTTCATTTATGTCACAGCACATAAGACCTACCTTAATGAACTTGCGGAATACTCATAAAACCCTACCATCAACCATGTCATGTTTTAACAATACAAAGCTCACTTGGACAAAATAAAAACAGAAAGGCTAGTAAAACTTTTGATTAACATATAAAAAATCTTATCACTGAAGCCCAAACAGACCATTCTTTAATACACCTCTAAACATTTCGCAAGTATTAATTAAAAATGAATTCAGCCCTTCAGAAGGGACTTTCATAACTCATTGTAGCTTAAAATGTTCATCATAGAAATACCTCTGCTAAATATTTAACCTTGATCTGCGTCCGTCAAAAAAAAAAAGTGTAGATACGTCCACTCACTTTCTATACCTAAATTTAAAAATATTACATCTTCTCCAATGATTGAATATAAACAAACTGCGGATACTTCAGATGTGTAAATAATTTCCTTACATTGTTTTGTTAAAAAAAACTACGCGTTTCCTCATTATCCGTAAATACATCAGCTACTATCTAACTCACCACAAATATATTGCTTTCTTTCTTACCCTTTTCATGTTATCAAATAAGTAACTACACCCAAATTTTTTAAAAGTTATTACATTGACTTTTAACAATTGAAACAGTGTCAAAAGTTGGTAATAATTATAAGTCACAACTGTCTGAAAGACTGTAGTTTTATTGAATTACATTTATATGTATATTCACGGACATTTTATAATCGTAAAAGGATTTGCTAACCATGTACTGAAAATTTCTGGCAAGTTCTGTATTTGTTACACCTAAATTTCGAACAAGATTGTAAAAATAAAACAATTGTCCGATTATCATGCAACTGAAGAATTATTCACAAATCTTTTTATTAATTAAATGAATTTTATATTTTAAGCCTTTTCTCAATAATTGTCAGATTATCTTTGTATATTACCACCTTTTGACACTCTGTCAATAGGTAACAGTAATAATCCAATGATTTTTAAATTCTGTATTATTATTTTCATTCTAATTTTCCTAAACTTTTATTATTATTATATTCTAATACAATATTTTAAATATCTATTTAATTATTATTTCTCTAAAACACATTATTTTGTACTCAGAGAATATATAATATACATGTGACTGATGGAATTTGCAACTGACCTTAACAATTTTATCTAAATATAATAATGAACAAAAAAAGTATGGATAGATTAAAAAAAGACATACTTAACTAACGATTACAACGAACTTGTTAAATGATTTATAACCAGGACTGAATACTACACTCAGAGCATATACAATATACAGGTGAGAGAAAGAATTCCAAAATTGAGCTTAACATACGTATGTAAATAGATATTAAAATGTTTCACTTTGCTATGAGCTTCAAATAACAATTGAAATGTATATTTCCATAAAGTTACAATCACAGAATATGGGAAAATGAAATTCACACATTACTTACAGCTGGAAAGAATATTTGGTGAATTTTACAATCAGTGAATATGTAATATATATATGTGTGTGTGTGTGTGTGAGAGAGAGAGAGAAAACATCCACAACTGACAATAACAAATTCATCTGAACAGATTAATAGAATAGATATATTGAAAATTCCATTACATGAAATTACGCACTTAAACTTCACAAGTTATTCTTAAGATATGACAGTACAAATATTGGCGTAAATGTAAAATATGTCATACTTTACTACGTGCTACAAATAAAAAAATTAATTGTTCATTAAAGATAATCAGGGAAACATATTTGGTGAATTTTAGACTTACAGACTATATAGTAAACATGTGAGAGAATTAAATCGGCACTTGATCTTAAAAAAAACTTTTCTAAGAAGATGACAGCAAAAATATTCGTATATATATATATATATACACACACCGATACTTAAAGTATAACAGTGCAAATATTCTGCTCAAGAAAAAAAATTCGAACTTTACTAAGTCATTTGAATAGTAATCATGAAACAGCACTGGCTTAAATGTAATAAACACGTGAAAAAAAGAAATCCACACAATAACAAAATTTTTTAATAGACGACACTACAGATATTTAAACACATCACTAAGAGCTACAAAGAACAAATGACAGTATAGAAATTCTAGATATTAAAGGTCCATGAATTGTGACGAAGAAAATTTTAGTAAATTTTACATTCACAGTTGTGATTAAAAAATATCTATACATGATCTGGATTCCAGGTAACAGAGACAAAGCCCTCCCCTTCTATTAACAGTTCTGAAGGATCGAAATGAAGATACTATTTAGTTGAGTGGAAGGCATTCCGGAGTAACACCAGTAATAACTTTTTTAAAAAAAATTATTTCTGGGGCTGGATTATTAGTTAATTAAATTTAGTGATTAGTGGAAAAAGTATGAAAAAATGGCGAATCGGATTTCTTCGGTGGTTCCAAGTTCGCAGACGAGATAAGTAGTTTGGCAAGACTCAAGTGGAAGGTGTCTGCAGGAACTCCAAATTCATTTTAGTACCACTTCAGAAATAGTCTCTGGCAGATATTCAGAGATAAGGTGATAAGCATATTAAAATTGTTTACCTGGAGTTAGGCAGATCGAGATAAGACGCAGCGAAAACGACTGGTCTAGTCTATTTGTTGCCATACGTGAAGGAGTCCAATCTGGAGTAATAGACAGATAGAGCCTGTACAATTCTAAATAACACTGTCGACAAAGACGAGAAAAAAACTGCTATGTTGTTGTGCATAAATGAAGATCAACGAAATTACCAGCCTTACTTCACTTGGATTTATATCGGACTAAGTGCGTCTTTTACTCTCAGTGAGTTGCCAAGACAAATCTCGTGAACACACTTTGTATTCGTTAAATGTGTTTCATAGTGACATAAAACCAGTACTCTTGACACACATTTTGTACAGGAACTGCAATTGTTGCTTATATTTATTTTTCTTTATGTTCTTGTGGTTGTGACAAGAACTTCTTCTGCACGAATAGTGATTTCATTCAGGGTAGGACCCGGAAACTATTCGGATCAAAAATTCGCCAACATGGCCAATAGTATTGGTTCCTTCACGTCACCGGAGGAGGACCGAGTGTTTTAATTTTTATGGTTCAGAACCACTGCAGAGACCAGACATAGCTGTAGCTGCCAGAACTTTTTATGTTTGATTCTAAATAGATGACAGTACAGATATAGAAAAAAGTTTTGGCTGTGTTTTAGTGTTATTTTCTTGTTTTTAAACTGGCTAATTTGAACTCCGGTCCAGGAGAACAGAATATAATACGACAGTTATGCTGCGTGTGAGTTCTTTTATTTTTATACCTCTGCACAGCAGCTAAACAAATTCAGATTCACTATTGCATAACCTGATGTCATTTTTCTGATTTTTAATTGATTAATACTACGTTTGAAAAGATTTCATGCATTATTTCTAGCCATAACTTCAAAACATTTTATTTATTGTATGAATACAATTATGGCGCACAGTCAAAAGGAACGGGGCAGAAAGACTTGTCATTACTTTCTATTCTAATCCTAATTAAATGGTTCACGAATAAACACTCATTCCAATTTTGTCCATCTATTACAAGACGGTAAGCTACATCCGGGAGCATGGAACCACCTCTTAATTGGTGTTGTTCCCAGCTATAGGTAAATACTTAACCCCCAAACTGGGATAAAAATACTCTTTTTATAGGAAAATAAATATTTTTGTATACAAAAACTCTTACTATAACCGAGCATTAAAAAATACCTTAAAACACCATCTTTTTGACATTAAATGCTCAACAGAGGTCCACCTACTGTAAAACAAAATCCAAACTGAGCCACAAGAACCCATCCATCATGTTTTAATCCCAAAGATACCATAATACTACATATTTACAGCAGGAACTAGTACAGACAATTCAATAGTAAATTGCTTCCACCTTCAAGGAAGAGGAAGAAAAACAAGTAAATCAAAGTAGGGTGTAAAGAGCCCTAGCTGTCGCCTGTGAAAATACAGTTGCAGAAACGAGTCTCTTCTTCACCCGCAAAGAAAAGACCTTGAAGACCTTGAAAAGAGCCTGAAGATATTGACGTCGTACAGAAGGTGACAGGGTCCAAAATTAATTCAAACAAGTCTTCTAGGTTTGGTGCCTATAAGAGGATCACTCATCCAAGTCCAGTTTTGACTTCAACAAAAATTGTCCATGCAAAGTAGGGCTGAGGTATGTCTATCTCTCTCCTAATCTTTCACCAGTGGTTGGTACTCATTCACTCATGTCTTAGTTTTATTGAATGATTTTATTTTACAATTCGTGGTTGATTTTTGAAAAACAATCGGTGACTGTGAAGATAGTTAATGTTTATTAAATCGGACTTGTGAAAAGCATAACCGAACTCCCTACAACTTAGTTTTATTGCTCATCAGCAGGTTGGAATGTGTGGAAGAATGAAAGTATACATTTTGCATGTTAAAATAAATTGTACAAGTTAAGGGTATCAAGAGTTGTAGAAATGTCTACCAATAGAGAAGAAGAAGTAAAAGGAATCACCACACGACCTTACGCCCGGAGTTTCTCCCGTTACATTTTAGTGTGTCGTCTCACTGCTTCTATCTGACCGAAGCCTTTATAGTGATTTATTTTTTTCGCACTAGATCGCTAACTCGTTTTAGTCTTTTAAATAATTTCCATTCTTCAGAAAATCAATGTAACATCTACTCGCAAAATCGGGTTTCGAGTTTTTCCTTAAGCACGTGGTCAATCCTTTTTCGTTTTTGCAAAACTAGGATTTCATACGCATGTCAAATAAATGAAAATGACGGCTGCTTATTAAACCTTTTTTAATTAAAAAATTAGGCTTTACGGATCTAAACAGGCAGACAGACTTATTGATAGTGTTGTGGGGCCTCGGTAAAGATGTAAAATTTAACAAAAGTCAATATTTGTTATGATAAAAATGAAGAGCGATCACAAGCAAACAGGAATCAGCGTGATTTTCGATGAAGAGAAACCCGCCCTGATCTTCATTTTAAGTGATGGTTAAAGAAAGTGACTTGTTGAGAAGAAAATAACTTTTCGCTTTGATGAAAGCCTTTCTGTTGCATATACACTTGACCAAAATGTCCAACCTTGCTGAGCCAGAGAGCCTCTCGCCTCACCAGCCATGTGAGTGATGCTTCGTTGTTGTTGGGACATTTCAACTTGGGAGCCCAAGGCAAGATGGAGTAAAACTTCTCGTTTGTAAAGCCGAGCACGTTGGGTAGTTTCTTTTGGGCAGCTCCCCTCACTATCACACAATTCAATGACGGGGTATCAGAGAGGTAACTCTTCACCCATAAGAGGCATTGCTTCACGACAATTCTCGTAAAAGGTGCATTTGTCTTCAGGCAATCGGTTTACATCTACTTTGCCTATATTCTTTTCCAACTCTGTGTATGTCGGCATAGGCAGAAAGCTAGGGTCACCAAATTCGCTTTTAACTTGCGCAGGAAGGTTTCCAAAGCAACAATGTACAGCGTAGACGAAAACAGACACCCCTGGTAAATAGAGTGAGACAAGGTGAAAGGTTCCGACCTCACTTTATTTACTTCCTCCAAGGCGCCCAGGGAATTGTACAAGAGGGGTATGCAGGCCGAATCCAGCTGATGTGAGGACAGTCCCCCGAAAGTGGTCTATCCTATCGAATGTCTTCGACTGATTAAAATTGAACAACAAGACTTCTTTGACTTTTTTCTATGATCTGCCAAAATCTCCAAGTCGGCATTTAGCATAGTCAAAGGATTAAAATTACCTTACCCATCCCCTCCATTGGGGTATATATCTATTCTTCAACCAGTAGTTGATCATCAGTGCAAGCAGAGAAATGAAAACGAGTGACAGCCATAATACATCTCAGACCTGGAGTCTTGTTACGGCCAGGCATTTTCAACAAATTTCAGAGTTCCTTCTCATATATATATATATATATATATATATATATATGAGAATGAATGTCTCGTTTGACATTCTTCTTTGTCTAATTTTGTTTTCATGTTTTTAATAACAATTTCAAAAGTGTTTGTATTAGTTACATGATGAGAAATCTCATACTCCTCTGGAATATTAATGTCCACATCATCACAAAATACATCTACTATAAAATTAGGTTCAATTTTAACTGATTGACTGATTTTGGGTTATGGATACTTAATGATGTGACATATAAGAAGAATCTAAGAACAATAAAATAACAAGAATTAAAAAACAGAAGATAACTATTGACATTGTATTTAAATTTTTGAAGATCAAATTTAACTGGAATGAAAGAAGCTTAAACAGATTTCCAGACGTGAGAAAAGTTCATCAGAACAATTACCATGAAAGTATTTTTTAAAAGGCACACTCATCAAGTAATCCTGACATTTTATTATGACTGCGGCCGTTTCGTCAAATTTATAATTTATAATGCGCATCGTATATAAAAAGAAAGAAAATTACATTTCTCTCGCTCCTTCTCATCTGTAAGGTATTTTCTCTATTCCCCGGATTTTACAAGTACGTGATATTATTAATATAGCTTTTTACATAACCTCACGTCGAGAATTACAATAAAGCACAACTAATAATATCACTAACATTAATTTCTCTCTCTCTCTCTTCGTTGCATTAAGCCAAACAAAAGATAGTGTCACATATGACGTGCTCAGTTTTGACCAGAATTTAAACTGATATCAATTTTCCCACCAATAACTATTATGTATCCAGCACATCCCAATATCTTTGGTACATTTGTTTTTAATTAAAAACACCTAGTTATGTACTATAACGACTGATTCTTACATTTTAGACACTAAACGTGTTAAACAGGACTCAATTTATGATTACTTTTTACATATATGTATTTACTAAATTCTCATATCTGATAAAAGATAATCAGTGATACTAAAATGTAAAGGCACAAAAGAATTGGAAATTGTGTTATGTATTAAGGGAATGAAAAATATAGGAACAAAGACAAAAAGCACTGAATTGTTACGTAATGTCTTGTCTCCTTGATGATAATACTGGACATATTCATCAGAAATGAAAACACTTAAGTTATAGATAGTTACACTGGCAAGAACAGAACATGTAACAAATGAGAAAGGATTAAAAAGCATCACCTGACAGGAAGCTGTGGAGAGCTATTGTCTGTACTTACTCTCTCTATCTCACATATAATTTTCTTGTTCGTGTAGTATTTTAATATCCTGTAGAAACCTGTTATATAAGAAGTTTAGAGGACGACACGTGTGGTCAAACACAATAAATGCATATGTTGAATGAATTGTGCAAATGAAATCACATGACCATAAATATTAATAAATAAAACACTCAGACAGAAACCTGACTGTCCACCAGTGTCTTCTGCATGTTTCGGCATCTCTGGTATTCAACAGAATTATTGTTTATTCATTGGAAGGATTCGTTAATACGTCAACGTATGTGAAGATACTGAAATAATTAAAACTGCCCTTCAAATAAACATGACGAAAAACAACCTTATAGAAAACCAAAACTATAAAAAATTTGCATTAAGTTTAAAATAATGCTAATAATTTCAATAATTCAAACATTTTATTTTTTAATATATAATAAATTGTATGGAACAAACAACTAAAGCACTTACCTCAGCAACATCTTCTTTTTTATTCGTCGTGTAAAAGTAACAGGAAGAAAAATAAAGCATTTAACAAGTTTGAGAAACTCATTAAAGTATGGGAGAATCAAAGTTGGGGGTGAGAAGCATGAATAGATGTGGTTGTGGTAATTTAAGTGACATTATAATCTTTTCTTTTTGTTATTTTTTCTATATTTATTATTATATGATCACCTTAATGTTTTTTAGAGCCTATAAGAATTCTTTAGATCTGAACTGAAAGAGCATGATCATCTTAAAATGCCAGCAAGCTTTTCTCACTTGTCACTATAGATGCAATTTGGTCAAAAATAAAACTTAGGGTAAGGGTCAGTGTTAGGGAAAGTATAGAAGACAAATTTGGTATAAATCTTATTCATAGAAATCATTTTTTTTAACTGTGTTAAAATTAAAAATTTAACACAGTTTTCAGCAATTATCCAATTTTTTAATGGAATTTTATTTAGTTTATGGGATACATATTTTTTTTCTATTAAAATAAGCAACAGGAAATCACAATAAAACATTCTAGAAAAATTGGATCAAAACGGCAGTAGAATTTAGATTACATTTTTATATTTCTCAACCAATCAGCTAAAAACTTAGAATAAGAACATTCTAGAAAAATAGGATCGGACGTAAATTAACACAAAAATATTTAGGCCCCAAAACAAAATAGTAAAATAATAAATCTGATTGGTCAATAAATGTTTTCACGCCCTAATGTTAGGAAGATTCTTTGATCCCCTATTAATGTATATAATACACACAGTTAGAAAAAAAAGGTCAGTCACCAAGCTAGCCATTAAGTCCGCATGCCACCGATACTTTGTCCGGCCAAGTAATTTCTTCCACGCCAAAGTTCATGACCTAGCTCCGAGGACCTTGAAAAGAAAAAAACCGACGAACTTTCTTTCAGCAACGCGATACGCTGTCGCCACCTGAAATGAACTAAAAGTAAGTAGGAAAGACTTATTTACGGACTCTGCTAATGTAAACTTATACACATCTTTGAACAAATTTAACTTCTTGCCAAGTTTTATTTCCCAAAAGGCAATTTTCGGATCATGTATTTTATTTGTTTCCACGTACCATTTTATTTTTCACATAATAAATTGTTTGTTGTTTAATGTCCGTTGTGAATTATTCCTTTCGCTTTGCGCGATGGTGAAACAGAGTGTTGTATTTGTGGGGGAAATAATCTAGAGAGCCAGACCCGTAAAATACGGAAGCACATACAACCCAGCAAATACCAAATCCCCCACAAGTTTAGCTATCTAGGCTTATGTTTGAAGATGTTTTATGAAATATTGAAATAATATAAAACTTTCTTTTAAAAAATTTAATAACAGAATGAAAATAACGGCAGAGGTAACTCAATAATTTATGAAATGTTATGGAAATTTTATTAATATTTATTTTTAATATCTATTTTTCATATTCTTTTTAGGTACCTCCACAAATTGTGAATTTCACAATTATTATTTTTATTTTTAACAAAATTAGGAATTAAAATATAAAAGTTCCTTTTAAATGTTTTAGGCATGACTTGCAAAACGGGTTGTTGAATTTTCTATGTAAGGGGAATAATCTAAAACACTTCTTAACTTCTAAAATAAATACCACCCCTATAGAAACTTGTTTTGGCTCATATGGAACATCATACTTAAATGAACATATTTATTTATGCACCAAAAAAATGTTTACTTATTTTGAAAATATAATTTTTGAACGATTTTTATTAAACTTTTCTATTTTCAATATGCAATATAATCATCAATTCTTAACTAAGAAAATTAATGAATTATTATAAGAAAAAAAATGAAAACAATTCTTTTAAAATTTTATTAGTAATTGAAAAAATCTTTTTTCTTTAGATTATAATGTCCTTAATTATTATTATTTATTCCAGTTTATCAAATTAAATTATATCAGTTTTATTGCATTTTTTTATTTTACTCTTTGTAGCAGGTTTTCAGATAGTGTCATGAAATTTAAAATAAAACAATACATGATTTATATTCCATGATGAGTCCTATGTTTAACTAATGACAAAAAATAATTTGCAGCCAATAAAAATTTATTAAAATTTCATGGATTTACGTGTAGTTGGGGTAACAGAGTTAAAAAAAATTTTTTTCACCAAAATTTAAAAAAAATAATAACTTTAAAAATAATTTCATTCATTTGTAAATGAGTACTGAAAGATTCATTAAAATCTGACAATTATTTAATTTTTGCCAGAATTTCCAATTTAATGTGTTTGTCACCGAAAAAATTGAGTTATGTAAAATTTACGTGATCAATTGTAAACAGTCACAACATTTTCTGCAATGCTAACTCAAATCAAAACAAAATTTTCTACCAAAATTTTGAACATGTTAGAAGGGATTAAAAATTTTTAAAAATAAATAAAAATTACTTTGATCTTTTCTCTTAATAATATTATAAACATTTTGATGGGAAAAGTTTGTTTTATTAAATTTTGGACCTTTTTAATTCATACTATGCTGTTTTTTTTATCAAGATTTTTCAACAATAATGATTCTAAAACTAATTTCAGTCATTTGTGATTATCACATAATCAATACACAGTTCATATATTTATGAAATGTTATTTATTAATTTATATTTTCAATACGTATTTTTCATATTATCCTAAATAAATGATAATTATCATGAAACGTGTTATAAAAAAAGTGATTTACATTTCCCAAGAAGCCCTGCATTTAACTAATGCAAAGTTTGGTGACGGTAGACAATGTGAAAAAAAAATTTTATCAAGATTTTACAACAATAATGATTCTAAAACTAATTTCAGTCATTTGTGAATAAATCTGACAATTATTTAATTTTTGCAAGAATTCCCAAATTAATGTTTTTTACTTGCAAAAAAACAATGAGCTCCGTAAAAGTCTTGTCAATCACTGAGGTGAGGTTATGGAAAGACTCTTATTGAAAATTTCGAATGTGTCAATAATTTGCTCTTTTTTCTTAAAAATAACAAACATATTGACGCTTAAACTTTGTTTTTATTAATTTTAGGGCCTATTAACATCATGGTAACTATACTGTCTTTTTCAGTGAATGAGTGGAGGAATTTAGAATAAATGTACTTTTTATTTTGCAAAATGTTTACTTGCTCTGACGGTTTTGTTTCATAATTATTATATTCATGTAGAAATTTATAAAGGAGTAAATAAACACCTTCAAAATGAAAAATCTTTAAAAATTCTTAATTGCAAATGTTATATACGCGAAAGATAGCTTTTGAGATATTAAATTAACAAAGAATAAATCTATTTTTGGTTCTTTTATCGGGGTGAGCGCGAACGCAGACCCCACACTTAGAAATAGCGCACCCGAGTCGCCCACATTTGGGGCGATCGCAAAGGTCAACCCAACCGGAGTGCAATGGAAGGGCCTCGCTCTGGGAGAACGGCCTAGCTGATCACCGTTAACTCCTGTGCCAGGTGTTCGGAGAAAGTTACTCGCTTTATGTACTTTCAGAATGATGTCACTGCCTCCAGTGGTTTTCCACAAGGAAAAGACGCTTCAAATAAATTGTCACAGAATAAAAATCAAGCTAAACTCCCTTTTCACAATAGCTAAATTGATAACAAATCCGTTCACGTTTTTATCATTGACAAAAGCTATCATTTAATCAGTTAATTCCTTGCCATTTGGATTTTCGCACAAATTCAAAAGGTCAAGGTCTTTGAATCAAGAGGAAGTAACTCGTTTAGAAATAGGTTCCATCGCAAAGAAAAGGACCGATGTTTTTAGTTTTTTGACAAATCATTTATTCGAAATTTTGCTTTAGAAAACGGAAAAAAAAATCATCGACACTCGTTTCTTTTTTCACTGAAATATTTTTGGAATTCCAACCGAAACGCAAATTTATGAACTCTAAAAGTAAAATAGCCATAATTACGTCCCCTTTTACGACTTGAACAAAACATTTCATCTCAATTTCAGACATCCGTCATCATGGAGACTACAAACAATTTTTCTAAGTGCATTCAGTCTCTCTCTCTCAAGCGCCCCACTGAAAACTTGCACACTACTATGTCAAAAGTTAAAGTTTTGCATTTAAAATGCAACAATGTAAACATTTTTCTTTCTGAAGAAGAAAAAAAACTAAATTTTTTATTTTTATTTGTTCCCCGAAGGCCTTTTTACCTCTTCAAATCTTTCCAAAACAATAAACATTAAACATTCTTATTTCCGTGCAAATGTATAATAACATATGCTAAAACTCAAATCGATAATTGTTTATGCAAGAAACCTACCTTAATTTTATCTGAACCACCAGAAAACTCAATTTCGGCTGAAATTTGTGTGTATGTAATTTGGGGTTAGGGTTAGAACAACGTCCTAGGGTTTAGGGTTGGGGTTAGGGTTAGGTAACCCTAGCCATAGTCCTATCACTAGCTGTGACCTTAGCTCTCGCCCTAGTAATACAACCCTAGTGCTAGCCCTAAATCTAGACCTAGCCACTTAACCCAAGCCCTAGCCCTATCAATAGCCTTAAAATTACCTATAACCCTAGCCATTTAACCCTCACACTAGCCCAAACTCTAGCCTTAATATTAGCTCTTGTTCTAGCCCTAGCCCCTTGACCCTAATGCTAACCCTAACCCTAGATTTAACACTAGCTCTAAACCTAGACATAGCCCTAGCCCTAGCTCTAGCTCTAGACTTAATATTAGCTCTAGCCCTAGCCACTTAAACAAGGCCCTATCTGTAACCCTAGCTTTAGTCCTAACCTTAGCTCAATCACTAGCTACATAACCCTAGGCCTAGTCCTTACCCAACTTTTAATCTTAGCTCTAGCCCCGGCCACATGCCTAGCCCTAGCCCCATCCTCTAAAACCTCACCCTAGCCCTAACATTAGCCTAACCACTTAACGGTAGGTCTAGCTTTAGACACTTAACCCTAACCTTAGCTA
Source organism: Ascarosepion bandense (assembly GCA_037127315.1). Lineage (NCBI taxonomy): Eukaryota > Metazoa > Mollusca > Cephalopoda > Sepiida > Sepiidae > Ascarosepion > Ascarosepion bandense. The sequence continues at coordinate 2,929,651 of JBBBDQ010001776.1, forward strand.
CTTAACTCTAGACCTTACCCTAACCCTAGCGCCTTTATCCTAGTGCTAACTCTAAACTTAAACAACCTTAGTTATATACCTAGCCACTTAGCCATAGCTGTAACCTTAGCTCTAGCCCTAGCCACTTAACCCAAGCCCTAACCCTATCAATAGATTTAAAATTAGCTCTAGCCCTAAACCTAATCTCTAAACCTAGCTACTTACACTAGCATTAGACCTAGCCTTAATATGAGCTCTAGCTCTGGCCACTTAAGCCAGGCCATAGTGTAAATGCTAGCCTTAAACTTATCTCTAGCCCTAGCCATCTAGCCATAGAACTAGTCCTAACCCTAGCCTTCTCCTCAGCTTTAGCCCAAACCACTTAACACTAACTCTAGCCTTAACCTTAGAACTAGCCCTAGCTATTTAACCATAGCTATAGCATAACCCCAGCCATAAACTTAACCTTTTCTCTAAGTCAAGTCCCTTGACTCTAACCCTAAATTAACCTTAGCCCTAGCCACTCAAGCCCAAACCCTAGCTCTAGCCCTAGCAGCTTTAACCTAAGCCTTAACACTAGCCCTAGTGTTAAACAGCTTGATCACTAGCCTTTAACTCTAACCCTAGCCTTAATCCTAGCTTTAGACCTAGCCATAGCTCTAACTCTACACTTAAACTTATCCCTAGCCCTAGTCCTGTAACCATAGCCCCAGCTCTAAACATAGACTTAACCATAGCTCTAGCTACATATCCCTGTCCCTAGCCCTAACACTAGTTTTAAAATAAGCACAAGCCCTGGCCCCTTAAACCTAGCCCTAGACACAACCCTAGTCTTAGCCCAAACACTCACCTTAAACTTATCTTAGCCATAGCCATTTGATGCTATTCCTAGCCTTAACCCTAGCTCTAGCCATAACCCTAGACTTAACTTTAGGTCTAGCCCGAGCCCATAAATGCTATCCCAAGCCCTAATCCTAGACTTAAAAGTAGCTCTGCCCTAGCCACTTAACCCTCATGCTAGCCCAAACTCTAGCCTTAATATTAGCTCTTACTCTTGCTCTAGCCCTAGCACCTTAACCCTAGATTTAACACTAGCTATAAACCTAGCCCTAACCTTAGCTGTAGCACTAGCCACTTAACCCTAGCCCTAGCTCTAATCCTAAACTTAATATTAGTGCTAGCCATTTAAACCTGGTTCTATCCTTAACTTTGTATTAGCACTTGCCCTAACCTTAACGTTAACCTTAGCTGTAGCACTAGCCACTTAACCCTAGCCTTAATATTAGCCCTAGCCCCTTAAACCTGGTCCTATCCTTAAATTTGTACTATCACTAGCCACTTAAATGTAGCCCTAACACTTGCCTTAAACTTAGCTATAGCCTTAGTCACTTAACACTAGCTTTGGCCTGAACCCTAGACATAACCTTATCCCCAGCCCTAGCCTCATAACCTTAACCTTAGCCTTAATCTTAACTCTAGCTGTAGACACTTGATCCTCTTCCTAGCCCTAATACCCTTAACCCAGCCTTAAAATTTGCTCCAACCCTAACACCTTAAACCTAGCTCTGCCTCCTAGACATTAACACTAGCCAAAGCCCTAACCCAGGACGTAATCGTAGCTCTATCCCTAGCTGCTTAAGACCTTGCCCTAACCCTAGTCTTAACCTTAGCCCTAGGCCTAAGCTGAAACTTAACATTAGCTCTAGCCATTTAACCAAAGCCCTAGCTCTAAACCTTAGCTTTAGCACTAATCCGTCTAAACATGAGGAATGCTCTCGCCACTTGACCCTAGCTATACTCTCAAACTAGTCTTAACCTTAGCTCTTGCCCTTGCCACTTAATCCTTATACTAGCCCTAACACTAGACTTACCCTCAGCTCTAGACCTAGCCCATTAACCCTAGCTTTAGCCCTAAACCTAGCTCAAACTTTAATCCTACCATTAACATTAGCTCTAGCTATTTAAAACTAGCTGTAGGCCTAACCCTAGCCACAAACTTAGCTCTAGCCCTAACCATTGGCTTAAAATTAAATCAGCATCTTATCCCTAGCCCTAAGCCAAACACCAGACTTAAACTTAGCTCTAGCTCTTGTCCTAACCCTAGACTTAACATTAGCAAGAGCTCTAGCCCTTTAACCCTAGCCCTAGCTTTAACCCGCACTTAACTTTAGCTCAAGCCCTAGCCACTTAACATTAGTGCTAGCCCTAGCCATTTAACCAAAGTCTTAACCCTAACCATTACCTAAAAATTAGCTCTAAGCCTGGACACAACCAAAGCCATGGCCCTAACCCTTTCCTTATCCTTAGCTCTAGCCCTAGCTATGTAAATATAGCCTTAGCACTAACCATAGACTGAATATAAGTTATAGCCCTAGCCTTAACTCGCTGTAACCTTAGCTACAGCACTATTCACTTAGCCCTAATCCTAGCCTTAACCATAGCTCTAGCTCTGGCCTATTAAACATAGCCCTAGCTCAAGTGTAACACTAGACCTAACTGAAAACTCACCTTAAACATAGTTCTAGCCTAGCCACTTAATCCTAATACTAGCCCTAGCTCTAGACCTAGTGCTAACTGTAGTCTTAACCTAAGCTCTAGCCCTTTGACCCTAACACTAGCCCATCCCATTAACCCTATCCATACCCTAACACTGGCCTTTATCTTATTGTGAAGGTTAGGTCTAGGGTCAATTGGCAAGGTCCAGAGCTAAGGTTAGGGCTAGGGTTAAGTGGCTAGTGCTAGAATTAAGATTAATGCTAGCATTATGCTAGGGTTAAGATTAATTTTAGGGATAGGGCTAAGTGGCTAGTTAAGGTTAAGACTGGGGTTAGGGCCAGTGATAGGGTTAAGGGTTTAGGCCTAGATCTAATGTTAAATCTAGAATTAGGGTGAGGTCTAGGTTTATTTGGCTAGGGCTAGAGCTAAGCTAAGCCTTGTTTCTAGCTCTAGTATATTAACCCTAGCCCAAGCCTTAAACCATGTCTTAAACTTTGCTCTAGCCGTAGCTATTTAACCCTATCCCTAACCTTAAACTTAAATCTTGCTCTAGCTACATGACATCTGTCCTAGCTATAACCTTAGCTCTAGCCCCAACCACTTAACCCTAGCCCAAGGCCTAATCCTAGACTAAACCTTTGCTCTAGCCTTAGACACTTCATGCTAGCCCTAGCCCAAACCCTAGATTAAACTGTAAATTAGCTGTAGCCCTATCCCTAAAACTCGCCTTACTCGTAGCTCTATCTCTAGCCCATTAACAATAGATTTAGCTCTTACCCATGCCTTAACCTTAGCTATAGACCTAGCCACAACCCTAATCATAGACTTAACCTTAGCTCTGGCTCCAGCTACTTAAATCTGGCCTTAATCCTAGACCTAGCTACAACCCTAGCCCTAGACATAACTCTAGCTACTTAAACCTAGCCTTAGCACTAACCCTAGCATTGACCTTAGCTCTAGTTCTAGCCACTTAACCCTAACCCTAGCCCTAGACTTAATCAAAAGTCTAGCCATAGCATCTTGACCCTAGCCACCTAGCCCAAGCCACTTAACACTAACCCTATCCTTAAACTTAGTTCTAACTTTATCCACTAAAACCCAGCTCTAGCTCTAACCCTAGCCTTAACCTTTAGTATTAGCCATTTAAACATTGACCTATCCTTATCCCTAGCCTTAAACTTAGCTATAACTCTAGTCACTTAAATATAGACCAATCTCTAAACCTAGCCTTAACCTTAGCTCTAACCCTAGACATTACCTATATCCCTAGTCCTAACCTAACCTCAAGCCACTTAGCCCTAGCTCTAAAACTAGATTTAACCATAGCCCTAGCCCTCGTGTAACCCTAGTCAAACAGCCTAAACCCTAGCTGTACGCCTAGCCCTTACCACTTAGCACTAGCCCAAGTCCTAAACATAGCCATAACTGTAGCTCTAGCAAAAGCCCCTTAACCCTAGCTCTAGCTGTGACACTAAACTTGACCTAATCTCTAGCCCTTGCCCTAGCCCCTTAACCTTAGCCATAAGCCTAACTGTAGCCTTTAGCTTAGATCTAATGCTAGCATCTTAACCCCAGCCGTAGACCTAAAACTAGTCTTATCATTAGATCTTACCTTAGCCCCTTAACCACAGACATAGCTCTAGCCCTAGCCAAAACCCAGTCTATCCCTAATCCAAGCCTTAACCTTAGCTGTAGCCCTTGCGACTTAAGCTATGCCTAGCCCTAACACAAGACTCTATCCGTAGTCACTTGACCCAAGCCCTAGCTCTAACACTAACTTTACCTTAGCTCTAGCCCTAGCTCCTTAACACTAGCTCTAACCTTTGGCTTAACCCTAGCCCTAAACCAAGTCTTAATCTTAGCTCTAGCTCTAACTACGTATCATTAGCTCTAGTCCTAACCCTAGCCTAAAACTTACCACTAGCACTAGCCACAACTGCAGACCTAGTCCTAAACCTAGCCTTAACCTTAGGTATAGCCCTAGCCATTAACACTAGCACTAGCTGTAACACTAAAAACCTTAGCTCTAGCCATAACATTAGACTTAATCTTAGCTATATTGCTAGCCACTTAAACCTAGCCTTAATCTTGGCTGTAGCTCTAGCTACTTAACGCTAGCCCTAGCTCTAACCTTTGTCTTAACCTTATCTCTAGCTACTTAAGCGTATCCCTAATCTTAGGTCTATAACTAGCCAATCAACCAAAAAACTTGCCATAAAGCTTGCCTTAACCTTAGCTCTAGACCTAGCCACATAACCCTAGGCTTCTCTTAACCCTAGACTTAAACAACTATAGCCCTAGCCACTAAAATCTTGCCCCAGCACTATTTCAAGCTTTAACCTTAGCTCTAGCCTTAGCCACTTAAACCTATCCCTAGCCCTAACAATAGTCTTAACCATATGTCTAGTCTTAGCCTCTTTATACACCTATCCCTAACACTATCCTTAACCATAATTCTAGCTCGAGCCCTAGCCTCCCTAGTTAACCTTAGCTCTAGCCATAGCCATTTAACCCTAGACTTAGCCCTAAGCTTAGACAACCTTAGCTCTAATCCTAGACCCATAATAGCACTAGCATAACCCGAGCCATAATTTAGCTCTAACACTAGCCAATTAACCCTAACCCTAGCTTTAACCTGTGTTAACCTTAGCTCAAGACCTAGAAACTTAACCAAGCACTAGCCCTCACCACTTAACTCTATACCTAGCCTTAAACTTAGCCTAAGCCCCTTAATCCAAACCCTAGCCATGATACTAGCCTTAACGTAAGCTCTAGCTCACTTAACACTACTGGTTCTCTTAACCTTAGCCATAATGTTAACTCTAGTCCTAGCCCCTTAACCTAAGCCCAAATGTAGCCTTTACCTTAGCTCTAGCACTAACCTCTTAACCCCAGCCCTAGACTTAACATAACATCTAACCCTAGCCCATTAACACCAGCCCTAGTCATAAACCTATCCCTAACCTTAGCTTGAGCTCAAAGCAATTAACACTAGCCCTAGCTTTAATACGAGTCAACTTTAGCTCTAGCCCTAGCAACTTAACACTAGCTCTAGCCTTAGACATTTAAGCATAGCCTAAGCCCTAATACTTGCTTTTATCTTAGCTCTAGCCCTAGCCATTTGAACCTAGACATAGCACTGCCCCTAGTTTTAACCTTAGCTTTAGCCCACGCCACTTAACACTAGGCCTTGCCGTAACCCTGGAATTAAACACAGCTCTAGCCTAAGCCTCAACACAAAACTTAACCTTAGCTCTAGCACTAGCCCCTTAATTCTACCCATAGCTCTAACCCTAGACTTAAACTCAGCTCTAGGCCTAACCATAGACTTAGCAATTTAATCCCAGCCCAAAACCTAAACCTAGACTTAACCTTAGTTCTAGACCTAGCCAATGAACCCTAACCCTAGCCCTATCTGTAAACTTAGCTCTATCACTAGCCACTTAACCCTAGCACTATGACTTAAACCTACCTTAATATTAGCCCTAGCCTCTTAACCAAAGCACTAGCTGTAATCCTAGCCTTAACCTTAGCTCTAGACCTGTCCACTTAGCCCCAATTCCAGACTTAACCTTAGCTATAGCCCTAGCCACATAAACCTAGCCAGAACTATAACAGTAGACTTTTAGCTCCAGCAGTAGGCACTTTAATCTAACTTTAGCCCTAGCCCTAATCGTAGACTTAATCTCAGCTCTAACCCTAGCGACTTAGCACTAGCCCTAGCTGTGAACCTGACCCTAACCCTAAACTTAGCTATTTCCCTAGGCACATAAACCTTGCCCTAGCATTATCCCTTAGCATAAACTTATCTCTAGCCCTAGCCACTTAACCCTAGCCTTTAACTTAGGTTTAGCCATAGCTACTTAAACCTCATTCTAACCCAAACTCTAGACTTAAACTCATCTCTAACCCTAGCTTTAACCTTTGCTCAAGCTATAGACACTTAGCCCTATACTTAACCTAAGTTCTAGCTCTAGCCACTTAACTCTAGATTTAACCATAGCACTAGCCCTAGCCAATTAACCCTAACCCTGTCTTAACTGTAGCCCTAGCACTAACCCAAACCTTAATGTAACTGTAGCCCTTATCACTTAACACTAGGCTTAGCCCTGAAACTGAGTTTTAACCTTAGTTCTAGCCCTAAGCTAGCTTTAATCTTAGCTCTAGCACCTTAACCATAGCCCTATCTCTAATAATTAGCTCTAGGACTAGCCATTTAACACTAGTCCTAACCTAACACTGGCCATAACATTAGCACTAGCACTGGCTTCTTAAACCTATCTCTAACCCTAATCTGAGCCTTAACCTTGGATTTAATATTAGCTTTTAGCTTAGATTTAGAATTAACTTTTAACTGTAGCCCATCCCTAAACCTTAACTTAAACTTAAATCTTGCCCTAGCCACTTAACCCTACCATTAACCTTAGCTCTAGACCTAGCCTTAACATTAGCACTACTCCTAGCTCCTTAACTCTAGCCCTAGTGTTACCCAAGTTTTAACCTTTAAGAATTAAGCTTTAGCCCTACCCACTAAACCCTAGCCCTAACACTAAAATTAACCTTAGCATTCACCCTCGCCACAGACCTAGCCTTAACCTTAGCTGTATCCCTATACACTATACCCTAGCCCTAAACATAACCCTAGCATTAATCCTAGCTTATCCCTAGCCCTTGCTCTACACCTAGCCTTAACAAAGCTCTAGCATTAAATACTTAAATCTAGCCCTAGCATAACCCGAGGCATATCATTAGCTCTCACACCAACCACTTGACCCTAGCTCTAATACTAACCCTTAGCTTTAGTTCACATTAGCTTTAACACTTGCCACTTAACACTAGCCTTGACATTAGCTCTAGCACTAGCTTAATCCTACCCTTAACCTTAGGTTTAGGCTTAGCATTTAACACTTGCCTGCGGACTAAACCTAGGTTTAAACTTAGTTCTTGCCCTAGCCTCTTAACCATAGACTTAGCTTTACCCCTTGTCAACTTTAGCTCTAGCTTTAAACCAAGCCATAAACTTAGCTCTGGCCCAAACCACTTAAGTGTAAGCCTAGCCTTAACCTTAGCTCTAGCACTAAGGCTACATTTAAGTGACTAGATCTAGAGCTAAGTTTAAAATTGGGTTAGGGCTAGAGCTAATGTTAAGATTAGGACTAACCTTAACTCTAGCCCTAGACCTAAGCTCAGCTCTAGTTCTAGCCACTTAACCCTAGCCGTATCCCTAGGCTTCACATTAGCTTTAGCCTTAGCCACTTAACTCTAGTCCTGGACTGAAGTGTAGCACTAGTGCTAGCCACACAACCCTACCCATGGCCCTAAGAGTGGACTTAATCTTAGCCCTAGCCTTATCTATTTAACTGCAGCCAAAGCCCTAATAATAGACTTAGCCTTAGCAACTTAACCCTAGTCTTACTTTTGGATAACCCCAGACACTTAACTCTAGCCCAAGCTCTAGCCCTAACCAGTTAACTGTAGCTCTAGCCATAACACTAAACTTAAAATTAACTCTAGCACTAGCCATAGCCCTAATCCTAGTCTTAACCTTAGCTCTTGGGCTAGCCACTTAACCCTAGACCTAGCTCTCTCCAAGGCCATAGCCCTAGTACCAAACCTAGCCTTAACCTTAGCTCTTGGGCTAGCCACTTAAACCTAGCACTAAATTTAGCTTTGCTCTAACCTCAGCATTATCCTTAGCTATATCCCTAACCCTAGACTTATCTTTGCTCTAGCCATAGCCCTAACACTTGCTTTAACCTTAACTCTAGCACTAGCCCTAGACCTAAAATTAATTTTAACTGTAGCTGTAGCCATAGCCCCCTAACACTATCCTAGCTGTAACCATAGCTTTAACCCTAGTCACTTATCCTTTGCCCTAGCCATAACCCTAGCATTAAACTTAGCTTTAGCCCTTGCATCTTAACCTATCACTAACCCTAACACTATGCTTAACATAAGCTCTTGCTCTAGCCACTTAACCTAGCATTATCCATAGTCTTCACATCAGTCCTAGTCCTAAACCTAGACTGAAGTGTAGCACTATTGCTAGCCACTCAACCCTTTCCCTGGCCCTAACAGTAGATTTAAGCTGCAACCCTAGCCATTTAACCACAGCTATAGCCCTAACAATAGACTTAACTTTGGCTCTAGCTCTAACCCTAGTCTTAACATGAGCATTAGCCCTATCTTTTAACTCTAGCCAAAACCCTAGCCTTTACTTTAGCTCTAGGCCTAGCAACTTTTCCCGTCCTAGCTGCAAACCTGGACTTAACCTTAGCTCTAGCCCTAGCCAGTTAACCTGAGACCTAGCTTTAATAATATTCTGCTCTAGCTCTGGCCATTTAACACTTGCTCAAGTCCACATCCTAGAATTGAACTTAGCTCTAGATCTAGCCCTTAACCTTAAACCTAGACTTGACCTTAGGTCTAGCCCTAGCCCCTTAAAACTATAAATAGCCCTAATTCTAGCCTTAAACTAAGCTCTAATCCCAGTCACTTAACCCTAGCCCTAAAAGTAGACTTAACGGTAGCTTAAGCCCTAAACACTTAACCATAGCCCTGATCCTAGCCTTAGCTCTAGCACTAGGCACTTAACCTTAGCCATAACCTTAGCTCTAGCTCTAGCCATTTAACCTTAGCCCGAGGTCTTACTCTATCCTTAATGATAGCTCTAGCCCTAGTTAGTTAAACATAGGCCTAGCACTTAGCTCTAGCTACTTAACCCTAGACCTGGCCCTAAACCTAGTTTTAACCTGAGCTCTAACCCTTGCCTTAACCTAGCTCTAGCTTTAGTCACTTAAGCCATAGGACTTACATTGTCTGAACCTTGCTTTAGCCCAAGCACCTTAACCCTAGCCCTAGGCCTTAACCTTAGCTTTAGCCCTACCACCTCAAGCCTAGCACTGGCCCTAGGCACTTAAACCTATCTCTAACCCTAACCCTATGCTTCAGCTCTTGCCCCAGACACTTGAACAAACCTAAACATAACACTAGTTTTAGGATTAGCCCTTGCCCCTTAACACTATCTCTGTAGCCTATTCATGAAATTAGCTCCTGTCCTAGTCATATAACCTCAACTCTAGCACTAGCCATAGCCCAAAGCCCTAGTCTTAATCTTAGCTCTAGCTTTAGCAACAACCTTAGACCTGGCCCTAAACCTAGGCTTAAACTTTGTTCTAGCCCTTACTACTTAAACCTATACTTCGCCCTAACTCTAGACTTAATATTAGCTCTAGCCCTAGCCACTTATCCACTGATCTATTCCTAACATTAACCTTAACATCAGGTCTAGACCTAGCCACCTAATCCTACTGCTAGCTCTAACCCTAACTCTAGCCCTAGCCACTTTAACTTAGACTATCCCTAACCACAGTCTGAACTGTAGACCTAGCCTTAGCTCTTAACACTAGTCCTAGCCCTAAACCTTGCCTTCACATTAGCTCTAGACTTAGCCACTTAATCCTAGCCTTAGCCTCAACCCTAGCTTTAACTGTAGTTCTAGCCCTAGCCACATAACCCTAACCATAGCTGTAACAGTAGACTTACTTAGCTCCAGCTCTAGCCACTTAAACCTAGCCCTATCCATAACTTTAGGCTTAACCATAGCTCTAACACTAGCCCATTAAGCTTGACCCTAGCCCTTACTCTAGCTTAAATTTAGCTAGCCCTAACACTAGCCTTACTATTAGCTCTAGCTACTTAAACCTGGCAGTAACCCTAGCTCTAACCCTAGTCTTAACCTTAGCTTTATCACTAACCCTAGCCTGAATCTTAGCTCTAGCCCAAAACTCTTAACACTAACCCTAGCCCTAACCCTAAACTTAGTTGTAGCCTTAGCTTCTTATACCTATTTCTAGCCCTAACCTAAAACTTAACATTAGCTGTAGCCCCAAAACACTTAACCTTAGAACTAGGCCTAATCCTTGCCTTAATCTTTGCTCTAGCCATAGCCAATTAATCCAAGCTATAGGCCAAAACACTAGACTTAACCTTATTTCTAACTCTAACAACTTAACACTAGCTCTAGCCCTAACTCAAGCCTTAAACTTAGTTCTTCCCTAGCCACTTAAACCTAGCCCTAACCCTAACCTTAAACTTTGCTCTAGCCCTAGCAATTAACCCTAACTTAGCCTTAGACACTTAACATGAGCTCAAGACTTAACTTTAGCCTTAATCTTAGCTTTAGCTCAAGCAATTTAACCCTAGTTCTAGCCCTCACCCAAGCTTAATGTAGCTCTAGCCTTAGCTCCTTTTCCCTAACCCCAACCCTAGCCTTAATCTTAGCTCTACCCGTACCATCTTAGCAATATCTATAGCTCTAACCTTAGCTATATAAACCTAGCCCTAGCTCTAACCTAGACTTTACAATAGCTCTAACCCTAGACTTAAACTTAGCTCTAGTCACTTTAACCAAGCCACAGTTGTAACCCAAGCCTTAACCTTAGTTCTAGCCTTAGCTATAACCCTAGATTTAAACTTAGCTTGAGCTCTAGCCATTTTACCCTATCCTAACTCTAACTCACACTTAACCATAGTTCTAGCCCTAGCCAATTAATTTTAGACCCAGCCATTTTGCCCTAGCTCTAACCCTAGACTTAACATTAGATCTAACCCTAGCCCTAACCTTAGATTAAACTTGGACTTGGTGCTAGCTACTTTACACTAGCACTCGCCCTAACTCTAGACAACTTAAGGTCTAGCCTGAGCCACTTAATGCTAACTGAAGTCTTAACCCTAGCCTTAATATTAGCTCTAGTCCTAGCCACTTAACCCTACTCATAGCCCTATCCCCAGGATTAACTTTAGTGCCAAACCTAGCCATTTAATCCTAGCTTTATCCAAAAAATTAGGCTGAGACTCAGCTCTAGCATTAGTCATAAACCTAGCCCTACACTAAGACTTAAACTTAGCTCTAGTCTTTGACCCTTAAATACTAACCAAAAGCCCTAGCCCTATTCTCTTAAACCCTTTAAGCCTGTTAAACATAGCCCTAACCATAGCTAGAGACGTAGCCACTTAACACATGCTTTAGTACTAGCTTTAGCTCTAGCTCTAACCCTAACTTTAATCTTAGCTCTGGCCTGTCAACTTAAGTCTAGCCTTTTAGTTAACTCTAGCCTTAACCTTAGCTCTAGCCCTAGCTACTTAACCATAGCCATAGCCTTGAAATTAGCCACTATACCCTCGCCATAGCCCAGACCTTGATTAACTTTAGCTCTAACATTAGCCACTTAACATTAGCTCCAGGCATAAACCTAATCTTAACCTTAGGTCAAGATCTGGCTACTTAATTCTAGTCCTAGTTGTAACCCTAGACTTAACCTTAGGCCTAGCCCAAACTCTAGCCTTGCTCTAGTTCTAACATGATGCTTAACCATAGTTTAGCCCTAGTCACTTAACCCTAGCCTTAAATTTAGCTCAATCCCTAGCTCCAGCCTAAATTTTAGGTCTAGCTCTAGTGCAAACATTAGTCTTAAACTTAGATCTAGATATAGCCCTCTTGCCCTATCCCTATCCTTAAACCTATGCTTAACCTTAGGTCTAGCCTAGCACTTTAACCCTAGCAAACCTAATCTTAATCTTATCTATTTAACCTTATCCCTAGCTCTAGCCCAAGCAACTTAACCCTATCACTAGCACTAACCCTATAATTAACCATTGCTCATGTCCTAGACACATCCATAGCTCTAAACCTATACTTAAACTTAGCTCCTGCTCTGGCCACTTATTCGTAGCTCTAGACCTAGCCATAGCCCTTAACCTTAGGTTTCCCCAAGCCAATTAACTCTAGCCATAACCCCAGGCTTACTTGTAGCTGTAGCCTTAGCCACTTAACACTAACCCTTGGTATATCCTTAGGTTAAACTGTAGCTTTAGCCATAGCCCTAACCCTAGTTTTACCCTTAGCACAACCCTAGTCCTAGCCTAAACCTTATCTATAGCTCTAGCCTAGCAACTTGAACTTAACCCTAGCCTTAAACTTGCATGTACCCCTAGCTATTTAACCCTATTTTTAATCTAAGTTCTAGCCATATCCCCTTAACACTAACACTAGACCTAACCCTAAGCATAATCTTAGCCCTAGCCCTTAACCTATTCTTAAACTTAGATCCTTCCCTATCCACTTAACCCTAGACTTAAACTTAGCTCTTGCTCTAGCCATCTTTCCATAGCCCTAGCTTTAACACTATACTTAACCTTATCTCTAGACCTAGCCAGTTAAAGATAGCTATAACCCTTACCATAGTATTAACTGTAGCTCTAGCCCTAGCCATTTAATCTTACACCAAGGATTAATCTTAGCTCTCTCCTAGACAATTAACCCTAGTCCTAAACACAGGCTTAACTGTAGCTCTAGCTTTAAACACACAAACCTTAACCTTATCTCTTGCACTAGCCCCTTAACCATAGCTCTATCCCTAATACTATCTTTAAAATTAGCTCTTTCTTTAGCCAATTAACTCCAGCCCTAGCCGTAATCCTAGTCTTAAACTTAGCTGTAGCACTAGCCACTTAAACCTAGACCTAACCCTTGACAACATTAGCTCTTGTCCTAGCCACCTAATTCTAGCCCTAGCCTTAATTTTAAACATAAAATTAGATCTAGCCCTAACCCTAAGAGTAGACATAACCTTAGCTTCAGCACTAGCCCTAGCTTTAACTATAGACTTAACCTGAGCTGTAGCTTTAGCCACATTCCTAGCCTTAACCTTAGCTCAAGCCCTAGTCCCTTAGCCATAGCTCTTTCTTTAGCCAATTAACTCCAGCCCTAGCTGTAATCCTAGTCTTAAACTTAGCTGAAGCACTAGCTACTTAAACCTAGACCTAACACTGACTCTTGACAACCTTAGCTCTAGTCCTACACTCTTAAACCCTATCCCTAGCCCTAACATTATACTTAACCTTAGCTCTTGCCCTAGGTACCTAATTCTAGCCCTAAACATAAAATTAGATCTAGTCATAGCGACTTAAACCTAACCCTAAGAGTAGACATAACCTTAGATACAGCCCTAGCTACTTAACCTCAGCACTAGCCCTAGTCACTTAACCCTACGCTTTACCCTAGCCTTAAACTTTGCTCTAGTCATAGCCCTAATTGCAAACTTAACCTTAGCTATAGTTCTAGTTATTTAAACCTAGCCCTAGCCTTAACATTATCTCTCGGCCTAGCCACCTAAGTGTAGCCCAAGCTTAACTCTAGCCATAGCCACAAGCCTTGAACTAAGCTAGCACTACCCCTATAACCTTAGCCTGAGATTAACCCTAGTTATAACATTTCTTCTAGCACTAGCCCTCTCCTAACTCTGTTAGCTCTAGGTCTAGCCACTTAACCCTTGCTCAAGCACTAACTCTAGTTTGAACTGTAGATCTAACCCTAGCCTCACTGTTACCCTAGCTTTAACAATAGCTTTAACCCTAGTTGGTGAGCCCTAGCCCTAACATTAGCCTAAACCTTTGATCTAGCCCAACCCACTTAGCCTTACTCTTAGCCATAACAGTAGCTTTAACCTCAGCTCTAGCCCAAGCCCTAAGACTAGACAAACTTAGCTCTAGCACTATCCTCTTAACCCATCAAAGCCCTAACCATGACTTAATCTTAGTTCTATTACTAGCCACTTAACCCTAGCCTTATCCCTAATCCTAGATATAAGCTTAGATGTAGCCATAGCCTTTAACTCTAGACCTAGTCCTAGCCCCAAACTTAATCTAAACCTAGCTCTAGACACTTAATCTATCCCTATCCCTAGCATTAACGTTAGATCTATTGCTAGCCCTAGACCTAAACCTAACCTTAAACATAGCTCTAGTCCTAGCCGCTTAAAGCTATCCCTAGCCCTAACCCTAAACTTAACAATAGCTCTAGTACTAGCTACTTACCTCTAGCCCTAGACCTAACTCTAGAAAACCATAGCTCTAGCACTAGCCCCTTAACCCTACCCATAGGCCTAACCCAAGCTTTAACCCTTTGACCCTAGCCTAGTCGTAGCCTTTAGCCTTAACCATAGATTTAACCCTAGCTGTAGCCAAAGCCACAACCCATCCTAGCCCTACACCAAGCCACTTAACATAAACCTTAACCTTAGTTGTAAGATTTGCCCTTTGACCAATCTAAAGCCTAACCCTAGATTTAACCTTATCTCTAACCATAGCCACTTAATGCTAAACATAGCCCTAATACTAAACTTAATCTTAGTTCTAGCCACTTAACCTTTGCTTTAACCCTAGCCTTAAACAGCTCATGTCCTAGCTACTTTACACAAGCCCCAGACCTCATCCTAGACAAACTAAGCTCTAGCCCTAACACCTTATCCCTACCCCTAGGCCTAATACTAAAGTTAACTTAATTTTAGCAATAGCCACTTAACATTAGCCCTAGCTCTAACCCTAGACTTAAACATACCTTAAGCAATAGCCTTTAAACCTAGCACTATCCCTAAGCATAGATTTAACCTAACTTATGATGTAGCCATTTAACCCTATCCCTAAACCTAGGGTTAACCTTAGCTCTAGTCCTATTCTTATAACCATAGCACTAGCCACAAAGCTAGATTAACCTTAGCTCTATCCCTTAACTTTACCTTAGCCTTAGTTTTAAACCTAGACTTAGCTCTACTCCTAGCCATTTAACCCTAGCCCTGACCTTAGATTAAAATTAGCTCCAGCTCTAGCCTCTTATCCCTAGCCCTAGTCCTAAATCTAGACAACCCAAGCAACTTAGCCCTACCCTAACACTATCCTTAAATTTAGTTCTAGCCCTAGCCACTGAACTGTAGCTTTAACCCTTTAAGTAGACTTACCCTTAGCTCCAGCCCTAGCTACATAACATAAGCCCTACCCCTAACCTTATATGTTACCTTAGCTCTGACCCAAACTTAACCTTAGCACTAGCCCTAGCCACAACACTTGCAATAGCTCTTTAAAACTAGCCCTAATCCTAGTTTTAAATGTAGCTCTAGCAAAAGCACCTTAACCCTAGCCTTACCATAACTCAAACTGTAACCATAGATTTAACCCTAGCCACTGAACTATAGCACTAGTGATATAACCCTAGCGAAAGCCTTAAATCTAGTCTTAACCGTAGCTCTTGACCTAACACTAAATTTAACATTAGCTCTAGCACTAGCCATATAATGCTAGCCTTAGCCCTCCGTAGGCTTAACCTTAGCTCTAGCTACTTAACCCTAGCCCTGGCCTTATATCTAGGTTTAAACTTAGGTTTAGCCACTTAACTGTAGCCATAGCTTTAGCTCTAGCCCTAGTCCTAACCCTTGCCTTAAACTAAGCCAAATCTATTTATCCTTAGCCTTAGTTATAGCCATAATCTTAGGCCTAGCCAGAGCACTTGCACTAGCACTAACCCTAGTCTTAACCTTAGCTACTTAACACTAACCTTAGTTCTAAACATAGACTAAATATTAGCCCTAGTCACTTAATGCTAGGCCTTGCCCTAACCTTAAACTTAACTCTAGCACTAGCCTTATTCCTAACCTTGCTTTAACTCTAGCCCCCTAACCCTAGCTTTAATCTAAGCTCTAGACCTAACCACTTAAACGTAGCCATGGCCCTAATCCTGATTTTAAATATAGCTCTAGCAATAGCCCCTTAACACTAGCCTCACTGTAACCCAAGTTTAACCATAGATTTAACCCTAGCCCTAACACTAGTATTAACCTTAGCTCTAGCACTATTGCTGTAGCTCTTGACCTAACTAAATTTATTATTAGCTCTAGTGCTAGCTACTTAATGCTAGCCTTATCCCTAACACTAGACCTAAACATAGCTGTGGCCCTAGCTTTTAACCCTAGTCCTAGCCCTAACCCAAACTTAAAGTTAACTTTTTCCCTAGTCTTCACCTGAGCTCTGGCCCTAGCCACATAGCCCTAACCCAAAATGTAACTCTAGCTCCTTAACCTTATCCCTGGCACTAACACTATTCTTAATCTTAGTTTATGCCCTAGCCACTAAACCTAGCCCAAGTCCTAATCCTAGTCTTAAAATTAGCTTTAACCCCAGCCATTTAAATCTATCCATAACCCTAGCATTAAACATATTTCTAGTCCTAGCCCTAATGTTAGACTTAGCTTTAACCTTAGGTCTAGCTATAGCCACTTAACCTTATCACCATCCCTATTTTTAGCATTAACATTAACCCTAACATGAGCCCTAACACAAGACTTTAGCTGTAGCACTAGCCTTAACCTTAGCTCTAGCCTAAGCCACTTAACTGTCACTCTAGTCTTAGCCATAACCTTAGCTCTCCCAAGCCACTTTAAACCTTGCCCTAATGATTAAATTAACCTCAGCTCTAGCCTTAGACACACAACCCAATCCCTAGTCTTAAAAATAGACTTCACCTTAGCTCTAGACCTAACCACTTAACCATAGCTCTAGCTGTAACAGTAGCTTAAACCTTATCTCTAGCCCTGGCCTCAACCCTAGACATAAATTTTGCTCAAGCCCTAAACACTTAACTCTAAATTTATCCCTAACCCTAGACTTAAACTTAGCTTTGGCCCTATTAACTTAACCCTAGCCAAAGACTTAACAATAGCCTTAACATTAGCTACAGACCAGGCCATTTAGTCCTAGCCCCAGGTGTAACCTAGACTTAAACTTAGGACTAACTCTAGCAACTAAACCCTAGCCCTAGACATAACACCAGCCTTAACCTTAGTTCTAGCTCTTACTCTAGCCCTAGCTTTAACACTAGTTTTAAACTTAGCTCCAGCTCCTGCCACTTAACCACAGCCCTTGACCTAACACTAAATTTAACACTAGCTACTTAATGCTAGCCTTAGCTTTAACACTAGCTCAAACAAACTTTACTAGCTACTTAACCCTTGCTCTAGCCCTAGACACGTAACCTAAGTCCTAGTTTTAATCCTAGACTTAACCATAGCTCTGGTCCTAGCCTCTAAACCATATCCCTAGACAGAACACTATGCCCTAGCTGTAGTTCTAATCCTAGTCTTAGCTCTAGACCTAGCCACTTAATCCTACCCCTAGCTTAAATTTAAACTTAGCTCCAGCCTTATCCACTTAACCTTTGCTCTAGCCATGGCCACTTAACCGTAGACCTAGACCTAACCCTAGCTATATACCTAGCCTCTTAAAACTTTCTCTAGCTGTAACCTTATGCTTAACAGCTCTTGCCCTGGCCACTTATCATTGGCCTAATACTAAATTTAACCTTAGGTTTAACCCTAGAATTAACCTTAGATATAGTACTAGCCCCATAACCCTAGCATTAGGCCTAACCTTATCTCTAGTCCTAGCTCTAGCCCTAGCTACTTAAACCTAGCACTAGCCCTAAATCTAACTTACTTATCTGTAGCCCTAGCAGTTACATTACTTAATCTCATCTCTAGACCTAGCCAATTTACTCTAGCCCTAGCCACTTAATCTACACCTAGACTTAACCTTAGTTCTAACCCTAGCCCTAGTCCTTACCCAATCCTTAACCTTAGGTATAAACCTAGCCACTTAATGCTGGTCCATCCCTAACCCTAGTCTGAACTGTAGATCAAGCTTTAGCCACTTAACCCGACTCCTAGCCCTAACATTAGCCTCAATCTTATCATCCTAGTCCCTTAACCTAAGCCCTAGCAGTAACCCTAGTCTTAACTTTACATCTAGCCTAGCCCTTTAAACCTAGTCCTAGAATAACCCTAGCATTAACCCAGACCTTAAACTTAGCTCTAGTCCTAGCCACTTCTCTAGTGGTAGCCCTAGACCTAGACAACGTTAGCTCTAGCTAATTAAACCTAGTGCAAGCCCTCATCCTCAACTTAGTCTAAGCTGTAGCCATAGCCCCTCAACACTATCCCTAATCCTATTCTTAACTGTAGCTCTTGCCCTAGCCCTAACCTTTGTCTTAACCTTAACTTTAGCCCTGGCAACTTAACCCTAGCCTAAAACTTGCACTAGTCACAACCTTAGTCCAAGCCCTTAGCTCTAGCCCTTTAACCCTAGTCTTAGGCCTAAACCTAGCTTTAGCCTTAAACTTACCTGTAGCCCTTGCCCTAACTCTAGTCCTAAACCAATGCTTAACCTTAGCTCTTTCCCTAGACACTTAGATCTAGCTCTAGCCCCTTAACACTATCCCTAGCCATAACCCTATTCTTAAATTTAGCTCCTGCCCTAACCTTAGTTCTAACTACTTAATGCTAGGCCTGTCCATACACCTAGATTTAACCTTTGCCCTAGCCACATACATAGACCTAGTCCTAACATTAACCTTAACATAAGGTCTAGACCTAGCCATTTAATCCTAGCTCTAGCCCTAGCCACTTTACCCTATCCCTAACACTAGTCTTAAACTTAGCACCAGCCCAAGCCACTTAAACCTAGCCCTAGCTATAACTCTAGGCTTAACTATAGCTTTAGCCGTAGCCCTAACTCTAACTTATTTACTTGACCTAAGCCATAGCCCAAACACTAACTTTACCTTAGCTCTAGCTCTTGCCCCTTAACCTCAGCCCTAACCCAAGTCTTAAATTTAGCTCTAGCTATGCATCAGTAGCCCTATCCCCAATGCTAGTCTTAATCTTAGCTCTAGACCTAGCCACTTAACCCTAGCCCTGATCCTAGACTCAACATTAGCTCTAGCCATAGTCACTTAACAATGGTCCTCATCTTAAACTTAGCTCTAGTCCTAGCCCTGACACTGTCCTTAACCTTAGCTCTAGCCACTTAAACTTAACACTAGCTCTAACCCTAGACCTAAACTTAGATTTTGCCCTAACATTAGTCTTAGCCTTACCTCTTAATCTTAGCCAAACACTAATCCTAGCATTAATCTTAGCTACAGCCTTAGCCATTTAACTGTAGATCTAGCCCAAAGCCTACTTAACATTAGCTCTAGCCCTAGTCCTAACCCTAATCTTAAACTTAGCTCTAGCTACTTAAACCTAGCCCTAGAACTAACACTAACCTTAAATTTAGCTCTAACTCTGGCTACTTAAACCTAGCCCTAGCCATAACATTAAACTTAACCTTAGCTCTAGAGCTAGAAACTTAATCCTAGCCCAAGACCTAACGCTAAACCTAACCTCAGCTATACACTGGCACTAGCCACTTAACCCTAGACAACCTTAGGTCTAGCCTTAGCCACAACTCTAGCACTAGCACTAACCCTATTCTTAACCTCAGCTCTAGCTCTAGTTATTTAACCCTAGCCCAGACAGTATCATTAAACTTTGCTCTAGCAATTTAACGTGGCCCTAGCCTGAATGCTGGACCTAAACTTAGCTCTTAAACTAGCCTTAACCCTAGACTTAACCTTATATCCAGCACTAGCCTCTTAAGCCAAGCCCTAACCCTAAACCTAGCCTTAAACTTAGCTCTATCTCTAGCCCCTTAAGCCTAGCCCTAACACTGCTTAATCATAGCTTTTGCCTTAGCCTTAGCTTAGATTTTAGTGCTAGTCACCTGAACCCTAGCCCTAACCTACACTTAAAAAATAGCCACTTATCCTGAGCCCTAGCTCTAACACTGACCGTAATTTTAGCTCTAGGCCTAGCTACTGAACACTAGCCATAGTCTTAACACTAGACAAACTTAGATCTAGCCCTAAGCACTTTTCAGTAGTTCTAGCCCGACTCCCTTAGCTCTAGCCCTAGCCACATAGCACTAGTGCTAACTGTATACAACCTTAGCTCTTGCCCTAGCCACTTAACCCTAGTCCAAACCCTATCCCTAACCATAGCATTAAAATTAGCTCTTGCCCCTAATAATAGCCTTTACCTTAGCTTTAACACTAGACCAAAATCTATTCCTAAACTTAGATCTAGCAATACCAACTTAACCTTAGCTATAGCCCTAGGTCTAACCCTAGTGTTTAACAAAGAACTTGTCCTAGCCACTCAATACTAGTCTAAACCTTAGCAGTAGCCCAATCCACTTAACTGTAGCCCTTGCCCTAACCCGAATCCTATGCTTAGTTCTAGCTCCTTAACCCTAGCCGTAAAGCTAGTCTTAACTTTAGTTTTAGCCCTAGTCCCATAATTCTAGCCTTAACATTAGCTCTAGCCATAGTCACTGATTACTAACCCAAGCTCTGACCCTAGACATAACTTTAGATTAGGGTTAGGGTTAGGATAAAAAATTGGAAAAATTAAAAGATAATTAAGATATGTGATAGGAAGAAAGAAAAATGAGGGTAGAAAGAAAAGTGAAAAATAAGGATTAATTTAGCGGAGATAAAGAGGAAGAATGAAAGGACTAAAGAAAGAGCTGCTGATAAAAGAGAGAAGAAATAATAATAAAAAAAGGAGAGGTTACAAAGAAAAGTGGAAATTAAAAATAATTGAGAGGAGATAGAGAGCAACGAGGAAGAGACAAAGAAGAATAAAATAGAAAAAACAAATGTTAAAAAGAATGAAAAAAAGATATATTCAAGAAAACAACCACTAAAATTTACTTGGAAATTAAGAGTCGTTCAAAATACAAAAAAT